>PVIU01004293.1:52135-64047 GCA_004026605.1 Ondatra zibethicus
ACACACACACACACACACACACACACACACACACACACACACACACACACACACACACACACACACACACACACACACACACACACACACACACACTTAGCACCAAGGACAGCGCCCAAGTGCTAGTGGAAAAGGACTGGGCATGTTCAATCCCTTTCAACAGAGGTGCATTTGAGAAGCTGGAGAAGGGCCGAGCAGAGAATGAGCTGAGTTTAGGGGCAGGATCATCTGCAGGGAGAGAAGCAGACAGGCTGAAGCCTATGGCCAAGTTATCCCTCTTAAGCCAGCCCTCCCACCCACCGTCTCTGCCACCTGGGCATGCGGCTGAGGCTTTGAGTGGGCTGTGCTATGTGTGCCTGCCCTAGGCTGAGCCACATCGCAGACCGTTTCTGGCAGGCTATCTGTGGGGCCTCTACTGAAAAATCAAGGCCCCACTGGTGTAGGAGTTCCTTCTGTATTTCTGTTGCTTTCATTGGTTGAATAAAGAGACTGCCTTGGCCTTTTGATAGGGCAGCCCTTAGGTGGGTGGAGTAGACAGAAAGGAATGCTGGGAGAGAGAAGGCAGTGTAACAGACGCAATGAATCTCCGGCCAGAGATGGACGTCGGTTAGAATCTTCCCAGTAAGCCACGACCCCATGGTGATACACAGATTACTAGATATGGATTAAAGCAAGATATGAGAGTTATCCAATAAGGGGCTGGAGATAATGGGCCAGGCAATATTTCAATGAATACAGTTTCTGTGTAATTATTTTGGGGGTTAAGCTAGTCGGATGGATGGGAGCTGGGCTCCCCTCTTACTACACTCCACAATTGTCCCTGGTTCCTTACCACAGAAAAGCTCCCAGCAGAAGGGGGAAAATAAAGTCTGCACCCCAACACCACTCCACCTTCCAAGACGTCTTCTTGAATAGGGAAGCGTTCCTTAACAGCTCCACCCTGGTCCGTGTCTCTCCTGGTGGTACCAGACTCAAAACATGGAGAGCTGGGCTAGAAATGGAGACCATAGGGCCTGGAACTACACAGAGCAGGTGTACAGAGGGCAGGCAGGGAGGGTGGGGCCACGCATCTTCTCCGCCCCCCTGAGGATTTCCACCTGCTTTGGCCATTCTGAAAGCATTATCGTGTCTGACTGTTGGTTTGGTTTGCATTTGTCCAATGGCTAGCAATGCTGAAATGCCACAGAAGATTCTGAAGAAACCAGGTTCTATACTTTAAAAAACAAAGCTGTGTTTAAATAGCTGTTTGAACTTGTAAGAAATAATCCAAACAGACTCCAGCTTCCCTCCACAGGGAAACTCATGAAAGCAGAACTTGGTGTTACCTTCGAGATACTGACACTGATACAGCCGGGGCATATGGCATTTCCCTTACAGGGCTCCCGCTATGGTCCCCTTTCTGGCCATACCCATCCCTATCCTTGCCTCTATCCTCTCTCCACACCCTAGCAACAACTACCTGCTCTGCATGACAGAAATGGAATCATGGATTATGCAGTTTTAGGGAACTGGATTTTCCCCACGCAGCATCATCTATCTAGAGAGTCACCCAGGGTGGTGTGGCCACCAGCTACTCCTTCCCACTGGCGGAAACGACAGCATATCTGATCACTCACCCACTGAAGAACAGTGGGGGTGTCTTAGTTAGGGTTACTATTGCTGCGATGAAACACCATGACCAAACTCAAGTCGGGGAGGAAAGGGTTTATTCAGCTTATACTACTACATCACAGTTCACCATCAAAGGACGTCAGGACAGGAACTCACACAGGGCAGGATCCTGGAGGCAGGAGATGATGAAGGCCATGGAAGAGTGCTGCTTACTGGCTTGCTCCCCATGGCTTGCTCTGCCTGTTTCTTTATAGAACCTAAGATCAGAACCACCCACAATGGACTGGACCCTCTCCATCAATCACTAATTAAGAAATTGCCTTACAGACAGTGCTTATATGAAGGCATCTTCTCAGTTGAGGCTCCCTCCGACCAGATGACCCTAACTTGTGTCAAGCTGACATAAGACCAGCACAGGGTGGCTGCAGCCAGCTTCCCACTCAGATGTAGCTGCTATAAACTTGAGGGCAGGTTTCTGTGTGAACATAAGTTTTCATTTTTCTGCCCATGACTCATCCCTTCCTCTTTGTATGGCCTTTTCCAGGGCACAGGTCTAATGCTGATGAAGGTTGACTTAGCATCTCGGGGATGGCATTACTCACTGATCTTTGTCACCGTTTAGAACCTTCTGATCCTGCTATGACAAATGACTTCCGGTGGAAACTAGGACATTTTCACGTTAGGAGACGGATTCTACTTCAATCTTTATGTCAGCTAGCTTGCTGAGATGCCATCTCTGCCAGGGCAAGAGGTCAATGGGTAGGAAACCAAACTTCCAAGCAGAAGGATACCCTAACTATGACAAAGGGACTGTTTCAGGAAAGAGGGTGCTCAGCTTTCAAAGCCTGGGAAACAGCTCAGAGTCAAACAGATGCAGCAAAATGGTACAGCCAGGCTACAGCCTGAACCACCAATGCGAGATCGTCTGAGCTCTTTTTTGCCATGTGGTGATGGGGTAACAATGATAACTACTAAGCTAGGTATAGTGGCACACGCCGGTAATCCCAGTGCTCAGGAGACTGAGGCAGAAGATCATGAGTTCTAGACCAGCCCAGGTTATATAGTGACACCCTAACTGAGAAAAAAGGCAACTGCACCATCCAGCTGGGTTCCAGTGGGTTGTTTGAAGTTATTAAGATTTGGGATTGCTTGTTACACAGCATCATCTTGGCTGCACTGACTAACACAAGGCACTGACTTCAGTATAAAACAGAGAAAAATATACGATATACAAATATGTGAAGAAGGACAAGACTGGACAGAAATCCCAACATCTGAGCCCAGCAGATACTTCAGCCCTTCTAGCTAGTCCTACCCAGCATAAGCCATCAATGCTAGCTGTGCTTGTGCCTACTACCCCAGCACCCTAATACGATGTCCAACTTCATTTTTGCTCATCTTTCCTCCTTCTTTTTTTCTTTCCATCTACTCAAGCATTCTACTGAAAGGAAGGGATCAATTCTCATGTCCTTCCCATAGGGCCATTCAGAATGACTGTAGTCACATCTGTTGGGGGGTACTTCAGGCATATGTCTTGAATCCACATTGGGTTACTGAATCGTCACTCTACAAGCAAGCAACGACACAGAAGGCTCCAGCTGCTATACGCTGGTCAAGCACACAATGTTCAGTGAGTACCAACTCCACAAAGAGCAGAGGCATGAACAAAGAGAAAGATTTCTTTCTTATCCATAGAAGCAGTTTCAACAGCCAGGTGTTTTTCTAAGGCATTAAGCATACCAATGACTTTCTAATTGTCCACAAACCACATCCTGCCATTGTTGGTCAGCCAGACCAGACAGCTGTGTCTGACCTTTGCCAGGGCTAGGGGGACTGGAGTGTTTGATGTTACCCTAACTGCCATCTGCCATCCTTTGAGCCTGTCATTGTTGCACCAGCTTGCAGGATGGCACAGAAACCCAGACTTATGCCAATGTCTTATTGGTGGAAGAGGTAATTAGAATCAGTGTTACTCCAGGGCTCACCTAGGGGCAAGGCTCTTTCCCTCTCATAATGGGGTCTCCTACACCACACCTACCATTCCTGACATCATTCCTCCCACTCCCCCAGATTTCCCAGGGCTTCATGAGCTCTCAACGGTCTGATAAGGAGGTGTGCTGATCAGGTTCCCAGCAATCATTCCATTGCCTAAAGAACAACTGTTCTTCAAGTCCTTCAGTCAAGAAGTCTTTCTCAAGGTCCAAACAGAAGCTACGCTGTGTTTTATACGTTCATTTCCTTCTCTGGGCACGTGTGAGCAGATGGAGCAGACATCTCCAGCCCGCATGTGGACAAGGTCTCTGAATTCAGTGCCACTGGTCTACCTGTTCACTCAGCTGTCACCATGCGTTTCCCCCGCTGCAGTGACAGTCAGAGCACGTCCCATCATCCTCACCAAATGACTAGTGGGAGCGGCCTCTTGGAAAGAGGAGCTGGGTGTGTGTGTGTGGGTGGTGGTGGCAAACTTACAGATACAGCTGAATCCTGGTTCCTGGCAGCTGGCTGATCTAGACTCTCTTCCTCCTACTTCATGGGAAGCCGGCTACCCTGACTTGTCTGAAAGCATCCAGAGAGGGTAGGGTATTGTTTTGCATTAGTTGCAATAACCAAAGAATAAAAGCATTGCCTGCTATAGGGAAATAAGCATCTCAATCCCCATGGGTCCCACCCATCCTGGGTCTCTAGTTTGGGATCAGGCAATGCTATATTAGCCTCCTGGGTAGAAGGCAGGACCACTCCACCTGCTCCATCCTCACCTTCTGCTGATGACCTCTGCATGCCTGGTGTCAGTGGCCTAGGTGTGGCAGCCAGAGGGGCAGCTTGCTCTTAGAGTAATTGTCAAATGGGTGAACATGGGTTTTTAGAGCAACCCTGCCATTCTGACCCCAGAAAGCTCACAGACTCTGTGAGGCCTAAGGAAAAGGGCCTGCTAGTGAATGCCTGCATAGCTTGAGACTTGGCCAGTTTGAGAGGCAGGTTCAGCACTGTTACTGAGCCCAGTGCATGTAAGGCCCCATGCCAGGAGAACTGAGATGTGGCGTCAGTTCGCATGCCCTTTCTTGGGGTTACTTGGCAGAGGGGGAATGTGGGTACAGCAAACAGCTTGACTGTGACATGAATCAGTGTGAAGGTATCTGTCTAGACAGCAGAGTACCATAAAAAGGAATTCGGATGCGCTAACCGGGGGAGGATGCTCATGTCTAGTGATGTACTCTTCAGCCAGCAGTTCCCTGATCCTCCTCAACCAGAGCCTGCAAGCAGGCCAAGGCCAGGCAGGGCAGACACAGGCCAGCTACCGGGGGCTTTCCTGTGGCCCTCTCCAGAGGTCCTCATAGGAAGGCTGCTCCAGGAGGAGAGCCAGGATCCTAGGGATCAGACCCAAGGTGGCACTCACACCAACGGGACACAGAGATGGCAGGAGATACCATGGAAGAAAACCACACCCAAGCACGGCAGGTCAACAGAGAGGAGTCTGGAGCCAGCCTGACATTGTGGAGCTGTTAGCCTGCTCCCTAGCACTCACCTGAGCTAGTGGAACAAGAGAGACTGACTTCCATCCTGTGTCTGCTGTCCTGTGTCACCCAATCCCCGACTCGGCACATTAAGCCTTTTGCTGCTGACACAAGGTGCTGCCAGCCACTCTTGCCTCCCCATGGAGGGTAGTGTGGCACTTGGTGCCACCTCAGCCTTCTGTCAGGAGGTGCTCTTTCCATGGCTCTGTGTAGCCCACCCAACTCTCCACTGCCCCACAGACATGTGTATCTGAAATCCAAGCTCATTTCCACCTGGGACTTGACCTTCTCCTGAAGGGTAAGGTCTCTGAAGGAGGAAGTGCAGTGCCAGTTCGATCCAGGGCCTCACCCCAGACCCTGGACTCTACTGCCTTGGCTCTGAGCAGTTTTCACAGCACCATGTGTGCTCCAACCCTAGTGCAGGCAAGCCAAGCCTTCTCCACAATCCAACACAGTCACTGAGAGACCTCACCCCAACTTCAAGGTGTAGGGCCATGTGGTTGCTCATTGTGTGTGGGCATGCCCCAGTGTCTCCTGTACTTTCTCCTTCTGAGACGACCAGAAGGGGCCACAGGTCAGGTGGTAGCAATGTTGCTGCTATTTACTGCTAGCTATGTCAGAGAAGAAGATGGGCTAGTGTTCAGACTGTCACCTCCAGTCTAAGGTTCTTGCCCCACAGTGAACCTCTGGCTCAGTTACACCAGCCAAGAAAGCATTTCAGTTTCTTCTCTATTAGATTTCTATTAATTAATAGATTCTCTATTAATCTTCTCAGTTAGATTTCATTCTGAAGAAAGGTGCCCAGTCCCTCCCTGTGGTCAGCTGGACCACACAGTATATGCAAGGAGCCTAAGCAGTGAAGAGCCACACATAACCCCACTGGGGGACAGTCATTCCAAAAGCCCCACCGGTGCCACCACATTGCCTAATCCAACCCCTCCACCTACTCTAGGTGGATAAACAGTGGAGCAGAACAGCTCAGAGGAGCCTAGGGTGGGGGATGATGAGGGGGTGGGAAAAGGGCCCTTCCTCAACCCCTGGAGATCCTGCCTGGAGTGACAGTATGAGGGCATGGGCAGGGAGAGGGGGCTTGGGAAAAAGTGATAAACAAGAGAGAATGAAGGATCCTACCCTGAAAAATTCTAGAACTAGACACCTGCTGATCAAGAAACATACAGTTCGTGTTGTCCAGCTCCCCACCCCTGTTTGGAGCCACATCCAAACCTGGATCTGCTAGAAGAGTCGGGGAGGATGACAGACAGCCACTGGGCTGCAAGGCTTAGGCTAAGGTGAATGCTTCAGGAAGGAAAACAGGGTCCCCTGGCAAGGAGACAAGACAGAGATGCCCTTGGAAGTACATGAGCTGCAATAGGGCAGGTAGAAGTACCCTGTAGGTACTGGGCAGACAAGACACCTGAGTGCAAGGCGCACAGTTCAGCTTGTTCAAACCCCCCCTTCTCTGTGTTTCCCAGTTTGCTCATCTGCAAATGGGACAGAAGTGCCAGAAAGACCCGCAGAGGCCATCCAGAAGCCTCTGGTTTTATCTGAGGAAGAAATTGGCTACCAAGTAGCAGAACAAAAACCAGAGTCTAGGCTCCCAACCTGTCACAGAGCCATGTCCTTGCAGTTTAATACACATGTATAGGAAAGCCATAATGAAATCAAATACTCTGTACAATTAACAAAAAAAAATTAAAAGAGGAAACTGTTAATTAGTTTCATGTCAACTTGACATCAGCTAATCATTTGGGAAGATAGACTCTCAATTGAGAAATATGCATTTATAAGACTGGACTATAGGCAAGTATGTTGGGCATTTTCTTGATTAATGGTTGATGTGGGAGGGCCCAGCCTACTCTGGGTAGTACCTGGGCATATGATCCTGAGTTGTATATGAAAGTAGGCTGAGTAATCCAAGGAACAGCATTCCTCTATGATTTCTGTTTTGGTTCTTGCCTCCAGGTTCCTGCCCTGCTTGAGTTCCTGCCCTGACATCCCTCAGTGATAGTCTGCATCCAGAAGTGTAGAAGTAAACCCTTCCCGACCAAGTTACTTTTAGTCATTATCACAGCAATAGAAACTGTAACTAAGATGGAAACAATTACACAAATGTTATGAGAATGAACTACGAAGACAGTTGTCTCCCCTAGACGTTGGGTCAGCAAAGCCTTGGAGTTCTTTCTGGAATGATCCAGAACTGAGGACACTAAGAATAGAGATGGGGGAGCAGAGATTTGCTTTGCTTCTTAATCCCTGCAGGGCTGGGGTGGAGGCTACAGCCTTGCCCATGCTGAGCAGGTGCTCAACCGCTGAGCAGCACTCCCAACAGTGGGTTAATTATAACTACCACAAGGGACTGAGGTGGGACCAAGCCAGTCAGTGAGGCAATGTATCCCCAAAGCAACTGTAGAATCAAGAGGTGGAATCTGAGATGGGAAAAACCAACTCTGAGGTGGGGCTTAGCTGGGGAGAAAAATTTCTTCAGATCCTAAGCTTGTGGTTTTTCATAGGCAGGGACAAGGTATCAGTGAGAGCAGCTGGAAAGGTGGCACCCATATCACCAGGACAGCACCCCAGGAGCAGCTGCCTTCTTCTTCTCCTGGCCATAAAGCCCCTCAGGACTCCCGGGCATATAACAGGCCCTTAAAGTGCCAGAATCCCTGGGTGGGAGAACACCCCTTGCCCCAGAACATCTGTGGACTGGGGAGTCCAGACCTCTGAACACCTCCACACGCTCCACTCCCAGGTCTTTGTAGACCCAGAGCACCCAATCAGCTTCAAAACCCTGAGTCCCAATGCTAGAGGGCTCACCAATGTCAGCACCCAGACTCCAGTTTGCTCACCTGACATCATACAATATTCCAGAAAGGACACGCCACAGAGCATCCCGCCACCCTCCTCTCAGTGGGCATCTAGGCTGTTACCAGATGCAGCATTACATAAAAGGCCACAGAAGAGCAGTCTTCAGAATCCACGTGAGGCTGGTGGGGCACTCCAAGGTGGCAAAGGAATTAAGGAAGGCGTTCTAGAGGTCCTGTACCTTCCTGGCTCTCACATTTCTGCCTGCTTCCCTGATCCCCATCATTTAGGAGTCACCCAAGGGCCAGCCCCAGGGTCCCAGAAAAGCAAGACACGTGATAGCTTCCAGACGGAGTACAGAGCTGGTTCCCTACCTGCTGAGGCGGGGCTCGCCCTCTGGAGAAGGAACAGCCACCATCCAGCTGCTCTCTGCAGTCTGCGGTCCACTGCAGGCAGAAAGGAGGGGTTAGTGACAGCAGGGCACATGCTCACCCTCACCCTGCCTCCCAGCAGGCTCGTTAGGGAATCCGACTTGGCATTTTTAGTGACAAACCCACTCCTAATGACAAGTTGGTCCAAGGTAGCCTGTCTAAACACCACATCAAGGTGGCCCCTTGGTATATGCCTGGCAGGGACGGGTGATATGCCCTCAAAGTGATATACCCTGCTCAGCACGCAGGGTCAGGAGCCCACGCTGCTGCTGTATGTCACTGTAGCATTGATCTTATGTCCCATCACTTTGTTTCAGAACCTACAACCATGCCTGAACAAATAAATGCTAGCTTGATCATATTGTACTCCTGGGCCACCAGTAGGCAGCAGAGAAAAGAACAGAAGTAAACAACCACACTTTACCCTAAAAGCCACCACCTAACAAAGTGTGGGAGATCGTGCTAAATAGTGATGAACCTAAAATTGATGTATATTTGCAGAGCAGCTTCTTAAAAGGTGGACATAAAATAGTTCACATTTATTATCAGTCCTTGTCACAAAATGATAGTGGATTATTTTTTCCTGATTTCCCAGTGGTCTTTGTTTTTCTAATTGTTGCTTTAAAGCCAAAACAAATCTTATTAAAATAAAATTTAACATATTGGGGGAAATGACTAGTAAGTCAGTTAAAAAGTATTCAGCCTTGCTAGAAAATGGACCATGCAGGAAAATCAGATGGCAGGAAAATCAGATGGCAGGATGCCCCAACACACTGGTGCAGCATGAAGGACAGAAGAGTCACTTTGGAGAGCAGCTTGCCAAGAGTCACTAAAGTTAATTCTACTTCCCAGCATCTACCCAAAGAAATTCTTTTATTCATGAGGAAGGAAGCAAACTAGCCATTGCAGCGTAGTGCCATGTGTTTCCAGGGGGATAACTGACAGGTAAATTGGGTTCCTACCATTAAATGAAGGGTTAAACAGGGGCCCACTGTGAACCACTGAACAGCCACGTACCAGCACAGCGGATGCCTATGCCTGGAAGAATCCTGGAGTACATGGGTTGGGGGAAATGTGAGCATTGTATGACTTTGAAATAGTGTATTTCTATAGGTTGTATTATCAGAAGACATATAAATGGGTAAGGAAGTTAACTCAACAGAGACACAGTTGTGGAGAGGTTGTATCAAAAGGAATATTTATTAGTTTTTTGTTTGTTTTTCAAAACTAGAGTTTCTCTATATAACCCTGGCTGTCCTGGAACTAGTTCTGTAGACCAGGCTAGCCTCAAACTCACAGCTCTGCCTGCCTCTGCCTCCCCAGTGCTGGGATTAAAGGTGTGTGCCACCACTGCCTGACAGATATTTGGCTCTTCTGTGACATGCATATGTAGGTAGGGAATGCAGGGATAGAGGGCAGATGAATAGAGACGCAGAATGGCGGGAGGAACATGGAGAGAGAGAGAGAGTAGGAAAGACACGTGAGAAGGAGCCAGGAAGTCGATGGATGCTCTCATCCCCTCCTATGTATTAGCACTGCCAAGCTTCTTCATTAAAGAGTCCTTGGACTTTAGGTAGAATCCAGGACGATTGCCTACCTCCTAGCATCAAAAAGGACTGCAGGAAGCCGTCTTCAGGCTCTGCAGCTCTTAATTTAACCCGTTTGAAAGGGTGGATTAGAAACTGTGCCTTTATTAAATGTGCCAGCCATTGGCCACATCCATACATTCTGCCCTCCCAAGAGACCCCATTCAGAGGCAGCTGGCCTTGGAGAAGGGAGAAAGCCGTGTCCCACCTGAGGTGTTAACCCTATTAGGATATCAGAGTCACCAGGGGCCTACACATAGGTTAATATGCAGATTCTTCCTCATTCAGCTGCATCTCTGGTGTAGGGCCCAGTTACCAACATTTTCTAATGTCTTTACGATCCTGTTTGTCTGGTTATAAATGCTGCTCTGGTGAATTATCACCTGATCACCTACCAACACCAGAGGTGCCAAGGATTTCCCACTTTAGCAATCCCAACTCCTTTACAAAGGGTCAGTGGTCAATGAGATTGAGTCCTAATTCTCTTCTATACATTAACCACCTGACACTATTCATCCTAGCTGGGAATAAGAAGAAGATGGGAAAGGGGTGGGCCTCTAGGACCAGGAAGGGTGCTTTGACTACTTCCTAAGTCTATGTCTCAATTTTCCACATGCAGAACAAAGCTAAGTCCTTCTCCTAAGGATGAAGTGAAGACAACTTATTTAATTAAAAAAATTATCTTATGTCTATGGATATTTTGTCTGCATGTATATCTTTGCATGCATGCATGAATGGTGCTTGCAGAAGCTGCAAGAGGGCATTGGATCCCTTGGAACTGGAGTTACAGATGTTTGTGAGTTGCCATGTGGGTGCTGGGGATTGAGCCTGGGTCCTCTGGGAGAGTAGCCAGTGCTCTTAATCTCGGAGCCATCTCTCCAGCTCCAAGGAAATGTTTAAGATGTGACTTTGGTGACTCAGAATTCATTAGAGAACAGGCAGTCTTTTTAAAAAGATTTTTAGTTTTTAAAGTTTATGTGTGCAGTGTTTTTCCCTCCATGTGTGGATGCCACATTTGTGTGAGAGAAAAGGCTGTTGTTTTGTCTTGTTGACCATGTCCTTTGCTTTACAGAAGCTTTTCAGTTTCAGGAGGTCCCATTTATTAATTGTTTCTCTCAGTGACTGTGCTGCTGGGGTTCTATTTAGGAAGTGGTACCCTGTGCCAAAGCATTCAAGTGTACTTCCTACTTTCTCTTCTATAAGGTTCAGTGTGGCTGGCTTTATATTGAGGTCTTTGATCCATTTGGATTTGAGTTTTGTACATGGTGATAGATATGGGTCTATTTTCATTCTTCTACATGTTGATATCCAGTTATGCCAGCACCACTTGTTGAATATGCTTTCTTTTTTTCCATTTGATATTTTTTGCTTCTTTATCAAAGATCAGGTGTTTGAAGATGTGTGGATTGATATCCGGGGCTTCTATTGGGTTCCATTGGTCCTCCTGTCTCTTCTTATGCCAGTACCAGGCTGTTTTCAGTACTGTAGCTCTGTAGTAGAGTTTGAAGTCCGGAATTGTGATGCCTCCAGAAGTTCTTTTGTTGCCCAGGATTGTTTTGGCTATCCTGGGTTTTTTGCTTTTCCAAATGAAGTTGAGTACCGTTCTTTCAAGGTCCTTGAAGAATTTTTTGGGGATTTTGATGGGCATTGCGTTGAATCTGTAGATTGCTTTCAGGAGGATTGCCATTTTTACTATATTAATTCTGCCTACCCAAGAGCATGGGAGGTCTTTCTATTTTCTGGTGTCTTCTTCAATTTCTTTCTTCAAAGATTTAAAGTTCTTGTCATACAAGTCTTCCACTTGTTTGGTTAGAGTTACTCTGAGATATTTTATGCCATTTGTGGCTATTGTGAATGGTGTTGATTCTCTGATTTCTTCCTCAGCCCTTTTATCATCTGTGTATAGGAGGGCTACTGATTTTTTTGAGTTAATCTTGTATCCTGCTACATTGCTGAATGTGTTCATGAGTTGC
>PVIU01004293.1:64147-104883 GCA_004026605.1 Ondatra zibethicus
GTAGAATTTTTGGGATCACTTATGTAAACTATCATATCATCAGCAAACAGTGAGAGTTTGACTTCTTCTTTTCCAATTTGTATCCCCTTGATCTCCCTTTGGTGTCTTATTGCTCTAGCTAGGACCTCAAGAACTATATTGAATAGGTATGGAGAGAGTGGACAACCTTGTCTTGTTCCTGATTTCAGTGGAATTGCTGCGAGTTTCTCTCCATTTAGTTTGATGTTGGCTGTTGGCTTGCTGTATATTGCATTGGCAAAAGGGTGCAATCCTTCCTTCCTTCCATCTATCTACCTACCTACCTATCCACTTGTCTTTCTTTTCTAGTGTTGCTGGGTTAGGGATGGAGAACACAACTGTGCAAGCATCACAAGGCATTTCCTTTCTCAGTGTTCACTGTCATTGCTCAGATTCTTAAAAAAAAAAACTATGTTAAAAACAATAGAAGAACAATATTCTTTTCCACTCCCTTAAACTTTACTAAGGTTACCAAAAATCTTAACATATTTTCTTTCTCAGAAATATCAAAACATCACCACAGACAGGCAGACAGAGACATTCTTTGTGTGCCTGTATGTTTTTTAAAATTCCATTTAAAATAGTCATCAGATTAAATAGAAACAGGCAAAGTGCATTGGCAGAACTATTTCCTACAAAGCTGTGTCAATAGCGATTATTATTATTTTTTTAAACAAATGTCTCTGAAAGATGGGTCTAACATGGTCCCTGAGTAAAGCTGGCCACCACTGTCCCTCCTGTGGGTGTTTGTGGGTGTGCGGAGAGACTCAGGACCAGTCCTTCTTCCCTCAGTAGCAGATAGTCTGGAATCATGCAAGGTGCTCGCACACGTCCATCAAACTTCAGAGCACGCAAAAAGTTTAAGGAATGTACCCTAATGTCACAAATGGCAGTTTTCCCTAGACTGCAAACCTTAGCATCCATTGAAAGCCCTGTCAGAGGCCTGGCTATCCAGATCTGTCACAGATCCGGGCATCCAAGTGTGAGTCAGGTCCATCTGAGCTAACAGCAGGAAGAATCGCAGGGCCAGCCTGCAGACATTCCACTAGCTCACCCTCCCCCCCTCTCCTTCCCTCCCTCTGTTGTCTGTCCTGACCACTCTTTAACACTGTAAAACAGCAGCTCTCTTGAGAAGTCCCCACCCATGCATGGGGTATGCCCTTTCCCCTTCAGGTCCCCTAATGCCTGTGCTTAAATCTGTTAGAACATCTGAGTTTAAAACAAAACAAAACAAACAAACAAAAAAAAAAAAAAACCCCACAAAACCAAACCCCTCCAACTTTGCTTCAAAAAGCAAAGCAAAACAAAGTAAATAAATAAATCAACAAATAAGCCCTGGCTTCTGAGCTGCTTGTTTTAGCCTTCCTAGCTGAGATGGTCACCAGCACCACAGCAGAAATTCCACAAAGGCAGGGCTTCTACTCACTCCTAATTCCAACATCTCCCAGATCCCTCAGAGGACAGGTGCACCAACCCACCCCTGGGCATTGACTGGGTAATGAGTAGATTATGGTCTCACACACCCATGGTTTTAGACCAGCAAGGACACTAAGGAAAATAGTGTGGGACTATCTTCTTCCCCAAAAACCCCATGGAATGGGGCAGGGAACTCCTGTTTCCTCATGGTTTCCTAGGTTGACTCCTGGTCTGGGCTTCATTCTGGCTTCCTAAAAAGCCGGGAGACTAGATTTTTCTCCCTGCTGGGTAGTGAGCCAAGTGGTTGCATTCAGCTTTTCTCTAAGGCAGGGATCCCAAGTAGTATACCATTTACTTGACTTCCCAGGTTTGAAGGGGAACAGCTACAAGAGAGGTCCCTGGTACTCTGACCCTGGACAGAAAAGAAGGCCCTTCCTTGCCTCCTCGTTTGGGTGACACCTGCCCTTGTCACTCTGTGACATTCCTGAAGCATTTGACAGATAGGAAAACTGAGCCTCTGATATTGGGGGTTCTACCCAAGGCCAAATGAGCAGCTAGAACCAAATCTGGATAGAATCTATTGGGGATGTACTGTGTTGGGCAAAGATGTGTGTGTGATAGCAGATTGCTAAAGACATCACAGCCCCAGCCTGCCAAGTAAGAGCACCTCCCCTGCAAGGCCAAGCTGAGACAGATGGACTCAGGGACTGAGACCATCCTGAGCTTCCTCTCTGAACGCCTCATACATCTAGGCGCATAGACATATAGCATCCCCTAGAGTGTTACAGAAGACGCAAGAAACAACTCTCTGCAGTTGAATTGAGACACAGTCACAAGTCACAGTTCTCCAACTGTGAGCTCCAGAGCTGCTCTAGAATGCAAGATTGTGGAGGACAAGAAATCGTACTAGGTACAGGGGCTAGTAAATTCATGTTAAGAAACAGGTAGTCTGGTTGGGTTCCAGAGGTGGGTTCAAGGGTCAAGGGTGCTCAGCTAGGGGAAGACTTTCCTGGCTGGATCAGGATGCTGTGTCAGGTGGGACCACCATACCCCAGCAGCATAGGGAGAAATGCTAGGACATTAAGGTCTCTGGTATCACCTCTCTGGGTTTGTCAAGCCCTTGGACCTGGGCCAGCATTCACCTGTGAGATGTGGGACTGTGTCCTCTGGCTCTCTCCATCACCTTCCGTCTTGTCCGTCAGCAGCCCCTGCACCTGGTACTCCAGCACGTAGCTGTCAATGAAGCGCTCCAGTTCCTCGATTTCCTGGGAGCGGCTGCTTCCTGCCTCGGAGGAGGCTGATGCCGCTGAGGAGTTCTCCATTCCTCCAGCTCAGGGGCCCGGGGTAGCTGGGGGAGAAGAGAACAGACAGCCTCCGTGAGATGCTGCTGGAGGCCAGGACAAGGCCCCGCTTGGGAAATTCTCTCCACTCTTAGAAGCAACTGGGTCTCCCAATTGCCGGAAAAGTTAGTGGAATATTATTGGCTTATCTTTATCATCAAGAATATGCCGAGTTCCCACTATGAAGGGAAAGACACTGAGGCCAGAGGAGGCAGGAATTTGATATGAATCCATAGGATAGAGTGTGGGCTCGGTCTGCTATGGCAGCCTGTGGTCCCTCTACTGGGCTTTCCCAGGCATGTGAGTCTCATGAACCACATGTCACATGAGGAAACTGGACATGGCTCCCTACTGTTCGGCTGCTGTTGTCCAATCTGCTCCAGGAACAATTGCTACCATCAGGTAGCACCTACTTGGGGTTGTTCAGACAGGAGACAGATGCAGGGCCTGTCTGTCCCCTAATCCCTGTGACCTGGAAGTCTAAGGAAGGACAAGAAGGAAGCCCTGCCTTTTCATCTCAGATGACAATTCCAAGGCAGCAGCTTTGTGACCTTCAGTGGGCCTGAGCAGACTGAGCCCCAGTTGTTTATAGTACCAGACTTCTGGTACCCCTCTCTTGCATCCCCTCCTGTTCTCTCTCCTCAGGGACATAGTTCACAGAGATGCCATCTTTCAGTCTTCTGACGAAATCACTCCTGGGAAGCTGACCCTCACTCAAAGCAACAGAACCTTAGGCAGGTGCCAGGCAAGTTCTTCTCCCTGATTCAAGTGGCAATCTCCTAGGCCTTGCCCATCAACTACTTTTCCATTGTGTTTAAAATAAACATGAACATTCTTTCAAGCATGTTCTCAGTAGCTTTAAGTATGGTCACAAAGCTACGTAACTATGACTACTTCCCATCTCCATTTCCCTAACCTCTCATTATCCCAAACAGAAGCCCTTTGCCCACTCCATGCCAGCCCTTCACTCTCCTGGCTCAGGCCCTGGTAACCCTACCTTACTTCTAACTCTATGACTTGCTTATTCTAGGGACTATGTTTAAGTGTAGTCATGTAATAATTTTGTGATTAGTTTATATCACAGTGCATTCAAGGTTCATCCATGCTGTCACACAGCAGAACCTCATGCACTTCTATGGCTGATGAGATATTGTATTACGATAACATGTCACCGGCCATCCTCTCACCCATTCACTGGCATGCAGGCTGTGCTCGCATCTGGCTGTGGAGAATCCGCTATGAACATAGGTGTGCAGATATCCGTTTGCCGTGCTGTGTTCAATTATTTGGGGCATGCACCTACAGGTTCCCCCACATTTATAAGGCAATAAGGGTGCTGCCTCCACAACACGTGCTTCTTTCAATGCTCTCCCTCCTAATTCGGCTTCTAAGTCACGGTGAGGGGAGATGGGAAAACCTCAAGCAGCTCGCTGAACTGGGAGCCACAAAGGAGGCTTTTGGCCTTCACAATGAGAGCGAACACAGAGGTTGAGACCAGGGCAAGCAGGGAAAGGAGAGACAAAGGTGTGCAAGAGAACCAAGGACACCTGATTCAGTCACTCAAGTGGGATGCCCACCCCAGAAGCTGGTCTCTGCAGTGATTCCCTGGGACCTTGCCCTACCCCTCCCTATTCCTTGCCAGCTGATGGATGAGGAGGACCAAAAGGCGAGGAGGAGGAGAAGCGCTGAAGCTTCATTTTGTTGTAAAGGGCACCAAAGGGGAGGGTGGTAACCTGAGGCTGCAGACGAGCGGAGGGCTGAAGCAGACATGTATGATCAGGGCATGGGGGCGCATCTCTGTCTGTCTGGTTGTGTTCTGAGACTTCATTCCAGCTAGGCCATACTCATGTTGCCACTACAGCCCCTCCGTGCCTGCCTGTTTAAGATCAGAATGTAAAAGACCCATTCTCTGACGGAAAGATACCCCTATACTGTTGTCCTCCTCCCCAGGCTCTCACAACCCAGCCCCTTATTGTTTGGCCCACAATTGTTTGCAGCTTCCACAGAAAGCATACAAAGCGCAGGGGTGCCGGCTGAGGTACCTATCTCTCCTCCTCCTTCTGGTCTTACCTGGCTCTGAGCCCAGAAGCTCACAGCAGGCTCCCTCAGGCTATCAGGGTCTAGAGGAAAAGGGGGCCTAGAAACAACAAGACAGCCTCCACCCTTCATTATCCTCCCATCCACCACCTGCTCAGTGACAAATGGCATTAGGTGCTGTAAATTTAGCCAATCCTTTTAAGAACAGACAGGTATTAGAGGCACTCCCCCTCCCTTCCCTGTTCAAGGATGAGCTGGGTGACCTGCAAGCCAGGAGGCTAGATGCTGGGAAAATTGTCATTCTAGCCTCTGGGAATCCATCATTTTATGCCCCTAACTTCCTCAACCTCACTCCCTAACCCACCCAGCAGAGCTGCTGAACCTCACACAGGAAGCTGGGAAGTCTCAAAGTCTGCTTTCCTGGCTCAGTTTTTGGCTTTGGGCAACAACAAAGGACTCAACCACCCTTGGATCCCAAGCGAGCTGCAAGGGAACATAGGGAAGCTGCAAGGGACCCTAGAAGTGAATAGGGGGATTGTTTGATGCTCCCAGGCTCAGAAGTCAGAGCTCTCCACTCTGTGCTTGATCCCAGCAGGATGCCAACTCTGTATGAGGGCAACATCTGAGCTTTGAGGGCAGAGGGACCCAACATGGGCTCACTGTTTTATTTTTGCTAATGTCAATCATCACATCTACCCAACACTTCATCCCATCTTTCCCCACATTATTTCCTATGAGGCCTGGTATCACATAGCACCATACCCCTGGGTTCCCTGTCAGCGGTCTGTTCCTGGTGACCCTGTCATATGTGTGCTGGCTGCTGTCCATTACATGCTAGTTCCCAGATCCCCTACCCAAGGGGCTAGCTAGAACAGCTTCACCCAGAACATACAGTTGGGACAACTTTTCCTTTATCACTTGCCAGGCAGACCTGGGCCAGGGTTATATATAGAGAGAGACTGTGGGAAGGGAAAGGCTGGGCTGTCTGGGAGGGAAGATGCCCATAGTTGTCCAGAAGAAGCCATGGGAACCTTTTCCCTGCCAGGCCCCCATCTCATCTGGCCTGTGATCCAACCCCCCACAGATGACTATGCAGAAAATATCAGTTCCCTGGCAATCTATTCTTCATCCCTATTGTCTGGTTGCTACAGTCAGTGCTGGCTCGATGACTTGATATAGTCATGTGTGCCAGAGGAACACAGGCTGATTCAGGGGAGGCCTGTGTGAACAGAAACTTCAGGTTCCCAACCCCTGGGAAGTGGCAAAGTTCAGAAACATGCAGCAGTGGAGGTGTGAGTTGGAAATCAGCAACACTCACTGTTGCAGGAGGTAGGATGTCCATCATCCTCTGAATGGGGATGTGACACTCCCCACCTCCTGCAACTCCACTTTGACCCTTTCTCGCTCTAACACTGGATAGGGCGTTATTCTGAATGCTGACCTGTGAGAATACAAATGTCCCGCACCACGATCACAGCATTAGAGGACATGTGAATTAAAGCTGAACGGACCACACACGCACCTGCATGCACCATGCAGTCAAAGGAGCATTCCTACAACTTTCGTTTCAATTGTCCATGATGAGGCATTTCTTTTGGGGGGTGGACAGGACCAAAAAAGATGATTCCCAGCAAACAGGCGTGGTTAACTCCCAAAATTCAATGGTCACAGAGTCCCCAGTATCTTGTTAATACAGATTCTGACTAGGTAGACTGGAGCTGGATCCCAAATGCTGAGGTTATTTTCCCTTGGAACTGTCTGACTGCATACCCCAGGCTGATCTTAAACTCCTGATCCTCTTGCCTCTGCCTCCCAAATGTTGGGATTATGGGCATGCACCAACATGCCTTGGGAGAGTCTATATTTCTTGCCAGCTCTCAGGACTAGCCAAGATCAGAGAATCCCTCTAATCACAACTACTCTTATTCAGATACCCACTCTGGCATAGTGGAATAGTTGGAGGCTCCATCTTGACCTTGTGGCTAGATAGCCAGCACCCTACAAGATGTTGAGCTCCCCTCTTATAGTCCATGCAGGGCCCAGGGAGAGCTGGCATACAGTAGGACCTAATAAGCTGAGGTACCTATCTCTGGAGGGATAGGGGATGACCCTGGGTACTGTCTCCACACTATTATTTCTAAAATCCAGGTTGCATAGCTTCAGTGGCACGCTGAGAATCCCACCTAATACTACGTGGATGAAGGTATCAAAACGTGCAGGCAAAATGGCTTGCTGGAGGATGCTCAGATACCTCTAGCCACAGACAGTATAGACACAGGCCACTCAACAACTCACCCAGTGGAGTCAGTTCCCCGACTCCTGGTGATGGCCAGCCTTTGGGATCCCCAAGTGTAGATCTCAGTTACCATCATTAACATTCAGTGGGAATGATAGGCTGGGGGTACTCAATAGGAGACTACCCTGCATTACCCTGTTGCCCTACTCCATGAGCCAACTCTGGACAGGGTCCCTTTGGTTTACTGCTCCATTCTGAGAGCAGGGTGACTTGGAGCAGGGCTGATTGCCGTGAAAAGGCAGGGCACAAGCAGAAGAAGGCAGAGGTTGTGGCTTCTGAGGAGAGTTGGCCTGTACAGCTGCCATCGATCCTGGAATGCTTAGGTAGAGAGGATCTAGTAGAGATACTGAGTGATCTGTCGTCACATTGTCCTTGCCATCCAGGCCTCCGAGTGTGTTTCTCAAGAGAGAAACAGCAGAGCAGCAACTGGGCCCAGGACAACCAGGGAAGGAATGGGAGAAGGGGAAGGGCACACAGGTGGGTTCTGTAGGTGCAACTCCTGTATTACTTCGGGGTATCCTTACTGTACATGCCCACCTTCAAGGTCTCAAGGACCCCAGAGACCTCCACTTGGACCTGACATAGACCACCTCCCTTGGCTCCAAGCACGCTCTGCCTCCGACACCTTCTTATCCTCCCCATATCCTGTTACTCAACTCTTGGCTGTTCTTAAAATATTTATGGGTCTTTATCTTGCCTTGACAAGACAGCAAGATCCTTGAGGTTCTGTTGCATTCTATACCTGTCTCCAACCCAAGCCCATGCTACAAACACACATACACATAAGCACACACACATACTCACACATTCACTCATATGCAAACACTCATACGTGCACACACACCCTAGCATATGCCTTCAGCACCAACCTCCTCAGTTATCCTGCCCATGGCCACTGGGCTCCAGTTCTCCCCAGTTCCCACCAGCTCCTAGAATGTCAAAGACAGAATGCTGGGATCCTCCTGTCCAATATCCTCCTCCCAATCCAGGACTTGACCTCTTCCTATAACATTCTAGAGCCTCCTCAAGACAATTTATTATAACTAAGACGTCCTGAACATTTGTTGAACACTGCCCCACTGGTGCTAGGGGACATGGATGTCAGGTAAGATGGACCAAAGTTCTGCAGAGTCACTAGCTAGACAACTGAACTACATCCTTGGCTGGAGTCAGGTGGCTTCCTTGCTGCCTCTGCTCTCAAGTCGGGGGAATACAAGGGCTATGAGATCTGATTCTAGCACTTGTTAGCCCAATGTCTGCTGCACAACTCTGGGCTATCCCTGACCGGCCTCATCTGTAAAGAACGCTGATGAGCATGTACCTCACCAAGAGCTGCACGGATGGAGTGAGGAGATGCATGAGAGAGGGGCTCAGCACACCCAGGGACACAGCAAGCCCTCATTTACCACTGGACCCCACAATCACCCTTTTTCTCCCTCTCTGCTTCTGGACTCTCGCCCCCCTCTGCCTCCTTGGATTACAGCCATGTTTCCGGGGCCTGTTTCCAGGCTACCTTCTCCACGAAGCGCTACTTGGCCACTGCTACTGCTGCCAGCGAGCTCTCCTCCCTAACGTCATACCGTCTTAAATTCCCAATGCTCTGTCTGGGCCTTAAGTCTGATCCTCTCCTGGGTTACAAATATGGGGTGCCTTCAGTTCTGCTATGCTGCACAAACTCAAGGGGACCCAGTCTCTCTCATCCCTGCACTCCGGGTAGGTAGCTGGGCCCCACTACCGGCTTTCTTCAAAGGCCTGGGGACTAATCGTCTGAGGTAAAAAAAAAAAAAAAAAAGACTGTCTTGGAGCACACTGGATAGGAGAAGGGACACCAAATGTGTCCTGTTGTGAACCCAGCAGGGCACTCCAGGTTAAGGCCAGAAAGTTCCAAATGCAGTGGCCCTGGCACCCAGGCCCTCCTCAGGTAACACCCCCTCTCCAGTGTCCCTCTTGGGGTAACCACAGCCCCCGGGCAGTTCTCTTTGTCTCTGCAACATCTTCTTGAACCACAGCCCAGCAGGAGTGGTGGTTCCACACCACCTGGGTCTCAGTGGAGCTACAACACGGGAGAGCCAGTCAGTCTTCAGCATTGAGAGGCAACTGGAAGGTGGAGCTGAGAACAGGATCCCTTTCCCTCTCCTCCTCACGCTGTCCTTTTGAAAGCCGCCTGGCCCCTCAGCCCACAGCGGCCTCAACACAGCCATTCAGTGGCTCGCTGGGCCTTCTGGCCCTCACAGGCACTCACACTTTTCTGCTGATGCCATGACCTTGGAAACTTCTAGAAGGCAGAGCTTATCAGGGCTTCCTGTTCCAGAAGGGAAAGAGCCCATCACCAAAGTGGGGATGCGTCAAGAATGGCGACGCAGCAGGCATGGTGGCCGGAGCGGCTGGATGGAGACGAGAGCTCCTACCTTGAAGTACAAGCAGGAAGCAGAGAGAACAAACTAGAAATTATGAGCTTTCAGACTCTCAAAGCCCTCCCCCAATGCCATGCTTTCTCTAACAAGTCCATACCTCCTCATCCTCCCCAAATGGCTCTTCCAACTGGGGACCAAGTTTTCAAATGCTGAAGGCTATGGGGGACATTCTCATCTAAACCACTACATACAGCATCCCTCAGAAGATTAATGCATCATACGCAGAAGCCCAGGCACAAAGCAGAGCCACCTGCAGCTCCTGGCCACCTATGGACTATGGTGTTGTATTTGGTTGAGTGCTTTAAAAATATCTGAGTGAAGCTGGGTAGTGGAGGAGCACACCTTTAATTCCAGCACTAGGGAGGCAGAGACAGGAAGATCTCTGTGAGTTTGAGACCAGCCTGGTCTACAGAGCATTCAAGAAAATCAGAGCTACACAGAAAAACCCTGCCTTAAAAAAAAATCTGAGCGTTATATTTATAAATCACAAGAGTTCATGTACATATATATATATCCATGTTTCTGGCTTTTCCGAAGACCAATCAACTCTGGCCTACCTTTTCATGCTGTAGGTGTTAGCTGGAGTAAAGGGGTACTGGTCCATTCAGACCACAGTCAACCTATAGCTTGCATAGACCTGGGACCCCCTTGTTACCGCCAACTGTGCAAAGTCATCTCTCACAAAGTTCCCCTACCCCACATGCGGCAGACCCGAACCTCCAGGTGTCCAAGTATGACCGACTCCAGCAAGGGAAAAAGAGAGGTTGTCTGTGAGCACAAAAGCAAGTGTGCCCCCCCCAGAACTTGGAAATAAATCTAGAGCAAGGATTGTTCCCTGAGTGTTGGAAATGATACCCACATGGCAGTCCAAACAGAAATACGTACAGAAGTTGTTGCTCAGAGAAGAAAGAGAGTGGTTTTCTTCTCCACAGGGTGGATGGAAGTGGTATCACCTGGAGGCACTGGGCTGGCCTGGTCAGAAGCAAACCACCACAGAAGGCAGTCCAGTCCTGCTCTGTCCAGGGGCAGGATGCTCCTTCTCAGTATGGCAGGGAGGAAAGAATATCCAGGGGTGCCCCCACTCCCCTTTCTGTCCCCTCACTTCCCTTTATGTCCCCCCGACTCCCCTTCATGTCTCCAGCTTAGGACTGCTGAGTGAGACTCGTAGCTGGTAGAGCCAGCTACAACCCAGTGAAACCCTCCCTTCGGCCTCCAGGAATTGGAAAGCAGAAAGCAGCCTGCAGGACACTGATGCTCTTTCTCCACAGGGTTGCTGAGGAGCAGAGACAGGTGACACAGTACAGGAGAAGTAGCTCAGACAGCTCAGCTGGAGGCAGGTCTCTCCCCTTCCGGGTAGCTTTTAAATATCCTATACAACACCCAGGCCCACTGGACAACCCATGGGCATCCCGAGCCCAATCCATCCCCAGTGTTGCCACAGTGCTCCGTGAATTCCCCATGAGCCCTGAGGAGACAGAGCAGCAAGAACCTTGGATCCTGGGTTCCTGAACTGGTCTCTAGGCCCAGGGCCAGCACCGTCAGGGCTACCTCTGTTACTCCCACTCCCACAGCTGCCTTTGAAAGCAAGTCCTCAATACAGTGTCCTTGGAAACGATTTCCAAGCCATTTCCCCCCTAAGACTATACTTATCTTCAAATAAACTCATAAATGCTCCTGTAATGTGGACAGTAATAAACACTAATTTACAAAGCATTTACCTTAGGCCAGACACCATGTGACAGTAATTTAATCTATAAGATGTCACGATGCAGACACCATTTTGTCCCTGCAGTACAAATGAGGTTACTGAGGCAGACAGGGGCTGGCCAAAAGTAACTTTGGTTTATAATAGGCTGGGTTAGTACAGAAACCCACACAGAATGGCTCCAAAATGTGACTATTCTAACTAAAAAAGAAGCACCCAGCGTGTTACTCAATTCCCACTTTGTCCTTTGCTCAGTAGCCACAAGCTGCTGGATCCCATTGAAGGGTAGGGTGCTTTGGAACCAGACCCAAGTCAAGGCTTGGGGCCTGCACCGGTGACAGAGTAATATGCCATCAGATGGTCAGACCCCTGGAGGCACTGGAGGGAGTTCAGGTCTTATGCCTTCCTGGGGGCTGCACAGCCTATTACAGCTGGATCAGTGAGCGCTTATAACCCTGCGCCTGCAGGCAGAACAGGTGTGCTGCGTCATTTTACAGCTGGAACTCCTAGAGCACCCTGTCCTGCTAGACAGGGCAGGATAATAATCCGGGATCCTGATTCCAGTCCTCCACATTTGCAACATCACAGAGACTAACTTTACACCATAAGCCAATGAATCAGTGGATATTCAGGTTGAGCTGGGCTGAGCCAAGGACTCAGATGGCTAAAGGAGCAATATGGGACAGAAGGGCTTATGAACTACATCCTTCAGAGAGGATAAAAAGACTCAACTCTTCCATAGACCATAAAGTGATCTATGAATACCATCTGTCTTGTAAAGAAAGTTTGGGACTTGGTCTTTTGATTAAAAAAAAAAAAGTGTGATGTGTGTGAAGTGATGTGGTGTATGTGTGTGTGTGTGTGTGTGTGTGTGTGTGTGTGTGCGTGCGTGTGCGTGTGTGTGTGTGTGTGTAAACACCAAGGCCAGAAAAGGGTATCAGGGGTCCTCTATCACACTCAGCCTATTCCTTTGAGTCCGGATCTCTCCCTGAATCTGAGGCTAGCATTTTCTCTTCTAGGCTGGGAGCCAGCAAGCCACAGCAGAGCTCCTCAAGTTCCAGGTGATGGAACACAGCACAGAGCTGGGACATGACACATGGAACTCAGAGCCTGGGCTCAGCTGGATTCCTGAGATGCTTGCTTTCCACACCCCCAGGTTTCTCAGCCGACAAGCATCCAAACCACCCTTCTCTTTTCTTTCTTTTTAGACTCACAGCAGGCTTTGAAAGTGACAACAAGACAGGCTGACAGTATAGGATGCATTCTTGGTCTGATAGACTGTGCACAGGGAAAGCTCATCCCCATGCTGTCCCTCAGACCAATTTAGACACCTAAGTGACAGGAGGTCATCAATCTATAGCTGCCGGATACAGCGTTCCCACGCACAGGTTCCTTTGACTGTAGTTTCACAGTCAGGCTAACACACAGGCCACTAGTTGTTCCCTGGAGCTCTCACGGCTCTCTGTACAGGACGGCCCCTGGGAGCATCTTTAGCATGTCACCTATATACTGATTAGCAACGTCCTTGCTGAGTGGGACCTCAGCTGTCATTAAGCCTGGTGCACCCTTCCAGAATCCATGGGTTCAGAAGATATCTATCTGTCTTGTGGGTTACTGCTAGGATGGTAGATAACACACGGCTCTTTTGTGAGCTTGGAATTACAGCTATACCCACCCTCACCCCCCACCCCCGTCCCCAACATGAACACAGATTAATCTTGTGGCTTCTTAGAAAAAGAAAACCCTGTTCTGTTCTTTTCTTGGAAATGGATAAAAAGGGGGCCTAAAGCAGTGGTGGAGAGGTAAGTCTCCGTTCAACAGAGCTGAGATGCTCCTACAGGGTTCAAGCCGGAAGGATGGTCCTCCTAGCCAGAGCAAATCTGCCCAGCATCGAGACCAGCGCCTGCAGGAGCACCTCAACTGCTAGCCAAGAGCGAGGAAGCGACTCTCTGATTTCAGTGAGATTCGCTGTCTCCCTAGGGACCCACCTGTGTAGGAAATGTCACTGATATGGGACAAGCCGCTCTGGGATTGCTGCCACAGGAAGCAACTTGGGCTGGTCAGGAAGAACGGGGGAAAGGAGAGAACCAATTTCTCTGTAAAAAGAGAAGGGCAGACATGTCTACCTTGTCTGGCACAATCCAGGAGAGGGTGGATGGCCAGGAAAACACTCAATATTCCAGGCTGGGGTGCAGTGACATGACTGGAGGATGAGGGAGACTTTGATACAGCATGCATGCCCCTCCGGGCCACATCTGACTGGTAGAAAACAGTGGCTTAGTCATGATTTTCCCAGAAGCTTCTGTTAAATGGCATTTAACTAAATATCAGACATTCAGGAAAAGAGCTGAGTATGCTATTAGCCGTTCTAGGCCAGGACACACCTGGGCTGAGGCCCACCTTGGGCTCCCTCACCTCTGTTAGTCATTCTAGGCTGGGGCACACCTGAGGCTGAGACCCACCTTTGATCCCTCACCTCTGCTGATCACCTTGAGTGTACACTGTTTTTCTTACCTATATAGGAGGACAAACACTTAAAAAAAAAAACCAACTCCTTTAGTTGAAGAATATGGAAATAAATCTAAACTATAATTATATTTCAACTTATACCTGAGCAACAAATTAAGAAAATACTAATACCAACAATAGTAACAACCCAGATAACTTTGCATGGTTTCATCTGAGTCCTTTCCAAGTACTGCAAACTTGCCCTTTTCTCCAGTCTTCCAGGGGACTCCTGGAGCTGTACTGGATTCCTGGCTCATTACTCGTGGTTTCCCACACGTTTCTGCCCATGGTATACTAACACAAGAGAGCTTCTCCAGAGCTCCTTCTGAGCCCCGAGAGCTGCCAGATCCCACTGGCACCTAACGCTAGCTCCTCTGGCCACTGAGAATTCCCAGGATGGAAGTGACAGCTAAGAACTTCAGGAGGGTCATTTGTGATTGGTGCCTGTTCCTCTGGGGCAGGATATAGGCTGGGACTCAGTGGGGCCGACCAGTCTGGCTGCGGCTCCACCTGCTTCAGGGCCACTCAGAACCCCGGCCTCACCACTCCCTGATCCATAGCAATTAGCCAGCAGATCAAGAGTAGGCCTGGGAACCTGGCACCTCCCCTTTGTTCCCTTTCTTTGGGGCCCAGAGCCAAGCAAGCGTGTGAGCAGCAAGCTTGAGCTCTGCTGTGCTGACAGCTTCATCAGGCTGGCCACCACCTGCTAATTGCATCCTCAGCACCACAAGCCCTTCCTGTCCGCTCCAACTGTGACAGTGATGAGAGCTGCCTGTCACACAGCCTGAGCCGTAGGCCCCAGTGCTTTCTAATCCACACCTGTACTGAATGGTTGCTCTAACTTCAGGTTCAGTCCAGCCTCTGCTCTTGCTTCTGGTCCACATGGGCATGGGATTCAAGAGCATTTTCCAATCACCCCAGGGAGTTTGCTGCCTGACAGCTGGAGGGCTTTATGGTAATTTAGTCTCTGGCACCTAGGCTAACTGGGACAAGAAGAAGAAAGCCTGAAGCCCACAATGGAGAGGATCAGCAGAGAATCCAGAGGGAGCACAGACCACCTGCTTGCCTCCCTGACATCACAGGAGGAGCCAACAAGGTGATGAGCACCAGGTGACAACCACGGAGTAGTAGGAGGTACTGCCTGCCCTCGTTCTATGGTTACTGCCCCGGTTCCCCTGGAAAGAGGCTGGAATTCATACTATGATGTAAATGACTAACTGAGTTTCAACAAGGGAGACAGAGAGTAAAGAATGGCCCTACCACTGGGAGCCCAAAGGCGTACAGAAAGAAGGCAAGACAACACCTGGAAAGGAGTTCTATCTTTTCCCAGTGTGGGGGCTGCCAGGGGTGCCCTTCTAGGTAAGAGCTGGCTCCTGGAGGACCCTCCTACTGATGACAACACAGATTCCTGGTTCCAAGGAAAACTAGGGGCTTGGTGGCCAGAGACTTAGATCTAGCGGCTCTACTATGAGTTAACTGTGACCTTGGACAAGTCACAGCTCTAGGCCACCCTGGTTTCTGTCTCTACAAGAAGAGGACCCTGGCCTCCTCCCAGGCTCCTTTGCAGTTCCAAGTCTTCTAACTCTGAGCCGTCTGTTCACTTCCCTCCTGCCCCCTGGTCAGTGGATGGGCAGGATTGGGGAGGTAGTCTCCAGGTGGACCTCATGCCCTGGATGTGCAGCAGGCTGTCCTGGCTGGGGGCCAGAGTGCCACCATTTCTGTCTCTGTTATAGCATCATAGCAGCAAGAGTAGATTCCAGGCTAAATATGGAGCCACAGACTCAGGCTTCTCCCACCTGTAGGCCTGGGCCCAACTGACACTGCTGCCTTCCAAGCCACTCCAAATGCTGATTCAGAGACTCCACCCATGGCTAAAAGCCAGACAGGTCAGGAGGGCCAGGGCAACAAAGAACTTCCAGAGACATCAAAATCCAGCAGTGTGAGGCACTCCCCTCTAACGTAAAACAGGCACGTGCCTGCCCATTAGTTCAACAGCCCAGAAGAACAGAAATGCCTCAGTCTTGGAATATACCAGTTTGTTTCCTACAAGGGGACAGGGACACAATCTTAAAAGAGGAGAGTGCCCTCTGTGAGGCAGGACATAGGATAAGATATAAGACCTCCCTCTTTAAATGAGACCATGTGACGGCACCACATCCTCACACAGACACTAGAGAAGCACTCCATTGCTGACAGCATGCTTATGGGAGGCCAATTTCCCATCTACGGACTCAAGCTAACTCTAGCCCAAGTGATGCAGTATGAGTCACATACCCCTCACCCCCACCCCTATCACAAATGCAGTGGCATCTACCATGCCGCCAGAGGCTCACATGTGCCCCTCTATAGATCTCCTTGAGCCTTAGTTGCAGGGTGACCTGATTTGATGGGGTCACACAGGCTTAGGATAGGCCTAAGAAGAGGGGATCTGGATGTGGATACAGAGAGAGAAGACTATGGGAAGGTGGGAACATAGAAAAGAGACACATTTCCACCAGTAGAATGAAGCCGCAAAGCATTGTGGGAGGTAGAGGGCGTCAGCGTGCACACAGGAAGTAAGAGAGAGAAACAGTGCTAGAGCCTCCATTCATACTGTAGCCCAGGGAGGACAGAAACAGTAGAAGATGACTCAAACTCTTGGCAAGCCCGCTTTCTCCACCAGTTGGGAGAGGGGCAAGGAATGGTGAGACGGGTTAGCAGGGAAGTGGACGGACAGACAATGACCCTGAGGAGAGCCCCTCACAAGGCGGAGCTTCTTCCTGCTTAAATCTGAAACAAAGGTGGCTTTGGAGATGGCAGAGGCAACAGATCCAGATAGAGGATGCAGCCTGAGGCTAGGCAGAGGAACCAAAAGCTACCCAACCTGGTGGAGGGGACCTAGGAAAGAGGAGGTGGCAGAGCAAGGCAGGCAGGGAAGCCAGGGGAGGCAGCTGGAGGGTCATAGTGAGAGTTGCTAGATATATGGGTAGTAGAAAGCAGTAGACAGACAGACAGACAGACAGACAGGCATGCGTAGATAGAGATGATATATACAATGTGAGCCCCAGCATCGGTTCAGGGACTAGTTAGGTGACAAGAGAGTCACCCAGACAAGGAATGCAGACTGGAATCATGAACTGGATTTAGGACTGCCACTCTGACACAACCGAGGTGCAGCTGTTCTGAGCTGGTGGTGGGGGCAAGAGGGCCAAGGAACAGGGTAGCTGGGGGGAAAGCTGGAACTAGGACTTCCAAAGTCCCCGGCATTGACAGGCCATGGAAAACAGATCCCTGGAGGGGATGGTGACCACAAAGAGCTGGGAGAGCAGGGATATGCGGGGTGTCTTAGTCAGGGTTACTACTGCTGTCATGAAACACCATGACCAAAGTAACTTGGGAGAGGAGAGGGTTTATTCTGCTTCCATCTCCAGGTAGCAGTCCAGGACTGAGGGAAGTCAGGACAGGAACTCACACAGGGCAGCATCCTGGAGGCAGGAGCTGATGCAGAGGCCGTGGAGGGGTGCTGCTTACTGACTGCTCCCCCTAGCTTGCTTAGCCTGCTTTCTTATAGAACCCAGAACCACCAGACTGGGATAGCACCACCCACAACAGGTTGGGCTCCCTCCTGTCAATCATTGATTAAGAAAATGCCCTACAGGCTTGCCTGCAGCTGATCTTACAGAGACTTTTCTCAGTTGTCTCCCTCCTCTCAAACGGCTCTAACTTGTGTCAAGTTGACATAAAATCAGCCAGCACATGGAGGGTAGGACTGGAAGCAGCAGGGGTCTGAGGGTGAGGGTGCCCTTCATGGGAAGGCCACCAAGGTGGGCAAAGCACAGCGCCCATGGACCTGGCACTTAGGAAAGTCCCTGTAATAAGGCCTCCCATGAGGTGACAAGATCCTTGAAGACTTGTTCATTTCTGAGCCCCTGAAAGAGAAACCCCACAGTCACTAAGAGGCAACACTGAGAGGGTGGCAGGGGCAAGAGACCAAATCAGCTCACAGCTGCCAAGTGTGTCCACACCGTCTCAATGCTGCTCTGCCGCCCTGAGGGGTTCTCTGGTAAAACATGGAACTGAGGACTGGTCACGCTGATGCATTCCTGTTTTTAGACGCACTTTACAGTATCATTAAGGCAGAAATTAGCGAAACGCAAAGATACATGTATAAGATTTGAAAATTTTGCTTTTATATAAAAAGCAAAAGTAAAAAAACCCAAAAGTCAGTCTTAAACATGTTTGTGAATACATACATATTCTATATACCATATATATAATATATAAAATACATATTATGTAACTACATAATATATATGTCTTCAAAATATATAGCTAAAGTTTGAATTGCAGATATTTCAAACCAAGAATGATTTAGGTCACAGCAGCCTCTCATTTTGCTGAGAAGTTGGGTGGCCAGCCAAAGTCATGTCATTAACTAATGACATAGCCAGGACCAGAAGCCACACCTCCTGAAGTACCCCAGCTCCTGTTGCTACCACATGCTCCAGCGCAAGTCAAACTGATGTCAACAGTCACAGAGGCCATCTCAACCCTGCTGGGCCCCACAGAAGGGACTGGGAGGCTCCGCTGTGTTACAAGCTGTACTATCGGTGGTTTGGGGGTCCTGTTTTTACAAGTATCTTGGCTCTGTTGTACAGAATCGCAGATATTTCCATGCCATGGTGCCATGTCTTAAATATGGAAAGCTCTCCAAAGGCCATGTGTTGATAGTTTTGCAACCCCTCCCCTGCAGTGTGATGCTTTGGGGAGGGGGTGGGAAGTCTAGGAGAGAAGGAGAGGTTTAAGGGTCTTGAGGTCACACCCTTGAGAGGAATCATGAGATGCTGATCTCTTCTCTCTTGGCACCTTGGCCAGGAGTTATTTCACATGTCCCCATCCTGATATTGCAGCCTCAACAGACACCCAAAAGCAACAGGGCCAACCGACCTTGGACTAAAATCTTCCAAACTGACAGCCAAAAACCTTTTTTCTATTTATAAGTGGATTAACTCAGGCATGCACTATAGTAACAGAAAGCCAACTAACACAGGTCATGTGCTAGTTGTGTGGGTCACACGGGCATGCAGCTGTGTTTGGGAGGGGGCTGCTGAGGGGGGCAGTCAAACTGAGCCCAGCCACACAGCACCTGCTGCATCCGACATTAGAAATGCGGTATGTCTGCTGGAGTCTTTCCTACAGACCCACTGTGGCCTGGTTCCACTCTGGAGTCAATTTGTTCCAAGTTCCTATTGGACTCCAGGGCGAGATCATTTTTTCTATAAACTGCAAAGGACTTAAGCTTCAGATGAAGACTCTAATTAAAATAAAGGGGGAAATTTACATAAATATTTCCATAAAAGAGCAAAGAACATAAAAAAATAAATTTGCAAAGAGAGAAACCATTTACAGCAAGTTGGCCAGTCATCAAAGAAATCGAGAAGGAAACGGTGATACTGTTTCACCCTTATCAAATTTGGAAGAGCAGCCAGGAACGCTGACCCAGGAGGAAGGAAACACATTTTCTGTCTGGAACGGGAGTGAAAGCAAGCCTGTGGCCCGTCTTCTGCAGAGCCGTGTGGAACAAGTGTTTAAAAAGCTGTTTGAACCTATGCATAGCTTAACCTGACCTATGAGAACGCACCTGGCCAACTGTCTCATAAGTGTGTGCAGAGGCCACTGCCCCAGGACAGGTGTCCGCTAACTCCTGACTTCTCTGAGAAGTCACTGACACATCACAGAAATCTGAGGCAAAGCGTATTTACTTTCTGATTCAACTGTAAAGAGCTGTGGCATCGACACAGGGGAAGAAACACTGAAAATTCCATGAGCCAGTTATGGGGCATCCACATCCTGAGGCTCAGTGGCCACAACAGAGCCATTCAGAACCTTGGCAGGCCAGCAGCTGGATTGCTATGAGCCAAGGTGCCACCCTAGAAGGAGAGACGAGCAGACCTGCCCCTTAGCACCATCGCATGGCCTCTCTCTTCTCTGGACTTCACGTCTCTAGGATGACACAGCCCCAACTAAGGATGGGACAACAGTGTCACAGCTTTGTGTTAGTATAGACTCCCCAGAGAGAGCATGGGGAATGGACACCTGCCACAATTGGAAGGGGGCAGAAGACTGGTGTGATTCACAGCAGGTCATGCCATTGAGGGAAAGTGTGGGGTATGATGTCCAGGCTGTGTCCCCTGATCCACCTCAGCCACAGGTAAAGCTAGGTCTTTGGAATGACTCCCAATGTCACATACCAGCATCTTCTCAAACTCCCGGAGGCCAAAACAAGCCAGGAGCAAGAGAGCATCACTTCAGGGATTCAGGGACAGGGTGAGACGCAGGCCAAGCCTTTCTGTCGTGGTCTGTGAGGGTACTCTGGGTCTCAGGTCACTTCTGCCACTTCCCTTCACAGGCTCCACCCTACAGAGAACACAGCCACACAGGACCACAGGAAGTGAATTCCACTACAACAGGACTCTTCACAGCAGCCTTTCAGACCCACGGTGGCCTCCAGGTATGGAGTCATCTTCATTTTGATTTCTTCAGTGTTGACACAGGTAAAAAGCATTTGCCCAAACCCTCAGGCCATGCACTCACACGCCCTGTATCTTAGTCTATGTAGATGCTACTTTGGTGAAGCATGGTTGCTATAGATTGAGATGGAATAAAGATATATGGCTCCCGGAAGCAGGATGTGCAAACAAAAATCGCAAAGAGCCTTGGAGATTGTCAGAGAAGTGGAATCTGGGATCTGGGAGAGAACTCGGGTTACCACAGGGGTACACAGGAGATCTACAATGAATCAGGTCACTGGCCCTCTCCTGCTGTTGCTTTCCTTACCTATAACTACATCAGGTGTGTGCTTTTCAGTCCGTGAGCTCAAGAACACTACAGGCTCTTGGGCTCTTGTCAGCTGTTGAACTACACACACCTGGGTCCTAGGAGCCTACATTTTGATGAGGTCCCTGGCTGATAGCAATGGCCAGGGCCCAGACGAACATTTGGTAACAATAACAATGTGTTTATAGACGTTCTGGTTTGCAGAGTTACCAGTGCTTGGTTCCACATAGGAAGAATAACATATAGCCAGAAGAATAATGTAAACAAACAGGCTGGGCAGGGCAGAGTGACAGAAATGCTTTGGCTTAGAGTCTCTCTAATCTGAACGTTGCATCTCAAAAGTGTGACCACATATTCGTCTGTGCAGTTTTTGCGCTGCTCAAAAACATCCAGGACACATTATTAAGCCTGTGCCCTTCTGTAGTCACCTTGACTACAATGGGGGAACAGGACAGAGCTGTTTTCTTCTACCTCCATCCCTTAAGACAAGGGGTGTTTTCTCCTATGTCTCCTCAAGGTTCTGGGGGGAAAACCAACAGACCAGCATCATGAAAATCCCCATGTTATTTCTACAAAGCACATGGTTCAGCCTGGGCTCCCTACACACTCGAGAAGTGTCCTGCCTCTTCCCATCACTCCTCAACCTCATCTCCAGATTCCTTGTCACTTGCCTTTCCCAGGAGTCTTATGTCTCCTGCCCCTCCAGACCTGGCTCAAGCCATGCTGCCTACCCAGCCCCCCACTGCTCAGCTGTCTCTCACTAACAGTCTACAAGCCCTTCCAACTTCCGGATGGACAGGTCCTTCCTCCACGCATATGGGCTGTGGAGGACGCACAGGGATGAGCTAGGCAGATTCGGAGCCTTTGCAGACCTGCTGACCTTGTTTGAAGATGATTAACACACTAATTACAACACAGTGTGAGTAAGGAAGGCATGTGCAGCAGAGGGCATGCTGTCTGTTAATTACAAACCTACTGTGGTGCTCTCTAAAAATAGTGCAACTCCCTCCCCTGGCAGTCTAGGGACCCAAGAATAATGTAAGCTGAACCCCGTTCCCCTGGGTCTGGTGTCACTCACGTACCGCCACATACATCAGAGGCCTAAACACCTCACAGTGCGCACATGGGCCAACCAGGGCTGAGGCTGCATTCCTGACCCTACAGTTGGTCCTGTCTCACCTTTCAGGAGGCCTGAGAATCTCAGATTCATCACCCAGGCCCCGCCCAGCCATGGCTGAGACATTCTCCCAGGGCCAGGCGGCAATGGGACCCCACAGCACTGCTCAGTCAAGTCCCCCAGCCAAGCTGTCTCTGGAGGGTCGGCATCTCTGACAAGCACTCTCCTCCCCGCCCACACCATTGCCAGCATGGAAAGGAGGTGGGGGACAGATGAAGAGGCCTATGTATTCATCTCTAAGTGACACAATGGTCTCCTTTGCTTCCGACTCCGGAGCAGGAGGTCTGAGTCCAGACAGGCTCTGCACTTCAACGGATACATCACACCAGACAAATGGCTTCTCGGCCTCAGTTTTTCCGTCTGTGAAATGAACTCAAGCCCACAGAGTTGATTAAAGGACCAGGTAAGCTAGGGTAGGCTAATTGCCTTCAGCAGTCGGGAACACCCCACCCTAGTGCCAGTCTTCCTAACCCCCATCCCTCTGCTGTTATTGGCTGGTTTCAGCTGGCTATGAGGCCCTCTAAGAGGACAGAGTGTCCTGTACAGAGATGCACAGCACACAGAGGGCAGGTCATTGACCACATGAACGTCAGACACCCATGAGGCAAAGGGACAACCTTGAGGCAGAGGCACTGAGGGTGGGAGAGACAGCATGATGCACACAATAACTTCAGAATTAGCACCTTCATCCTGGAAGCCTGCAGTTAGACTCCCAGGGTGCTCTGTGCAAATAACGCTCCTGCTTTCTCTTTGGTCCCAATCCACTCAAATGCCAGCTCCCGATGGCCTTCCTAGTCCTGCTGCCTAACTAAGCCTCCACCTAGGACACCAGGACTCCCTCTCACACGGTGGTATGGCCACTTCCTTTCTGGCTATGTCTCTCCTCCATTGCTCCACAGAGGCCAAGTCACACAGAAATTATTTAAGAGAAGACAAGAGAGACTTCTCTCTCCCAAAGAGCCTCCTTCCTCCCTCCATCTGCCCAACCCATCCTTCCTTCAGAACACCCATCCTCCTCAGATGCAAAGGTGGCCCTGCCTTGGCTCACATGACCTATGGCCATTTCCCTTTGCTAAAAGCCCCCAGCACTGACATCCACCCCTTCTGTTTGCACTTCCTTAGCCATGCCTTTCCTATGTCAAGCCTAACTCCTCCCTGGAGCTGAACACTCCCCACCCAGGTGGGTAATAATACCATCCAGGTGCCAGAGGTGTAGGAAGACTTAGCAATCATTCTCCAAAGGTAAGGATGCTCACGCTGGTCTTCAAGCTCTTGTAAGAGACAAACCATAGGGCTCAACACCTGTCTGTCTCTGGTTTTTGGCCTCTTCAGCAGTATGAGGTATTGGTTCCATCTCATGGAATGGGCCTTAAATCCAGATTTTAAAATGTGGTTGGTTACTTCCATAACATCTGTGCCACTGCTGGCAGACCTTTGCTGTTGTAGCCTTGTCAATCGCCTATAATTTTGGGGGTTCCATGGGACCCCTTTGACCAACAACTCAACAAGATGCAACCCTTTCCTGGCACTGGAGGTTTTTCCTAGTGGCATAAGATGTGAGGCCAGAGCACTATATATGCTGACTCCATTTAAATTCTTTGTATATATTTAGGAAGCTTCTAAGGAGTAAGTTCACATAAGGGTTTCCCAAAGGCCTTTAGTGTTTGTTGTCCCTCCCCATATTTCCTCTTTTACCTTATACTGGGAAAAATGGACACAAAGTCCCACCTCTAACTAAGAAGCTATTTGCAATTTCTAACTGTTGGGGAAGGGAAAATCAGTTTTCTCCAATGGAGTCTCACACTGCTGTCGATATCAACCATACACTAAGGCAGGCCCCATGCTCAGGAGCAGTTGGCCAGCACAAAACAGGCTCGATGTGTGTGTGTTTGTTTTTTGCTTGTTTTTTGTTTTTAGAGAGAAAGAAAGAACATGAAGTTGGGTGGGTAGGGAGGTAGGAGGCTCCGGGAGGAACTGGAGGAGAGGAAAAAATATGATCAAAATGTATTGTACAAAAAAATTTAAGGGAAGGGAGGAAGGGGAGGAAGGAAGGGAAGGAGAGAGGAGGAGGGAGAGCAACCAAAGGCAGGAGGGACGTACTACTGTAGCCTAAGAGCACTCTGAACAGGCATGCTCTTCCCAGCTACCAGGCAGCAGAGAAAGCACTCCCTACCGCAGCCTGGCTGCCCTCCCTTTTGTGTCAACTGGAGAAAATGCCAGCAGCTAAGGGATGCCAGGAAGCATTTGTAGCGATAACAAGGAGAGGGGAACCTTCAGCTCCACTCTGGGCACCGGCAGGAGACAAGGAGGAAGTGGGAAAGGAGGTTCTTGGAACAAAGAGATGCCACAGGGCCAGGATGAAGCCAGTCTGCAAATTTAAGTCTAACAGCAAAGTATTATTGGAAGAATAGGGAGGGATGCTACACACATCATTCTGGGATATAGGAGGCCTCAGGGCTTTTTACAAAAACAACAAACAAACAAAATCCCCTCCATATTCGGGCCTGATAGTCTGAAAACAGCACTTGCTATATCTGGCCTTCTTGCACTGTGAAATGGAAAAGCTAGAAGAACAAGTCCCTGAGATCTCACGATGCTGGAGTGTGTGTGTGTGTGTGTGTGTGTGTGTGTGCGTGCGTGCGTGCGTGCGTGCGTGCGTGCGTGCGTGCGTGTGTGTGTGTGTGTAACAGCCTGACAGCATTAGGCTAGCATCTTAGTCCATGAAAAGAAGGTGAATCAAAAGCCATATTATGCCAGAACCTCAGTTCCAGACATCAGTGTGCATCTGGTAGGGCACCCTAGCTGAGAGAAGCTCTGAGCCCACGCCTTCAAGTTGGTGGCTGGTATCTTCTATGAATCTCATCCCTCTGGGGGCCTTCCGGGAGGTCAGAACTCTGCCAACACTCAGCCCGAGGCCCAGTTCTTCAGGTGCAGAGTGAACAAAGAGAGCAAACTACAGGGCAGGGGATAGACAACCTAACAAAATTTCTATGTTGCAAGAAGGGAGCTGGCACAGCGAGACAGACAGGACCAGGGCACCCAGGGAAGCCTGAAGTAAAGGTCACAGTAGAGAAGGTCTCTGAAGAGTGGGGTCGAGGCCAAAACCTTAACTTCCCATTAGGCCTGATTCTAGGACACAGAGGATCCAGCTGGTATCAGGCATGATGAACACTGAGGTCTCAAGGATGGGACTGCTAAATGTTGGTGGCCAGTATGCTAAGAGAAAGGAACCGTCACGAAGGACTATATATTACAATTCCATAGCTAAGAATTATTGAGGACAGATAGGTCTCCAGAGAAATCAGATTAGTGGTTCCCCAGGGCTGAGGGGATAAAGAGAAATGGGGAGGTGATGAGAAGGTCCTGCAATTAGATGGGAGTGATGGCTACCAACACTTGTGAACATATCAAACCTAGCTACTTTACAATGGTGGGTTTCATGTCATATACATTTTATCTCACTAAGTCTTGTAATATGAAAGAAAAATAGGCTGGGCGGTGGTGGTGCACAATTTTAATCCCAGCACTTGGGAGGCAGAGGCAGGCGGATCTCTGTGAGTTCAAGACTGGCCTGGTCTATAGAGCGAGTTCTAGGACAGCCAGGGCTGTCACATAGAGAAACCCTGTCTTAACCACAAAGAAAGAACAAAAGAAGGAGGGAGGGAGGGAGGGAGGGAAGAAGGGAGGGAGGGAGGGAGAAGGAAAAGCAGTTAGGGAACTGAGAGACACTCAGAGGCTCTGGCACTGATCAAAAATAACCTAAGAGGAAGATGGGATGTGAGAGGCCTCAATGAGGAAGGTCTCCTCTTAGCTGGGATCCTCACTGCTGCCTCTGGGTTGGGATTTTTCTTGTGAAAAAATGGGCTACAATAAGTTTGTTTCCTACCAGATACGGCTTTGGACACCATACCCATACCCCTTTACCACCCGCTGGGCCTGGCACAGGACCGTGTTTCAGACCTCTTCACCATGGCGGTACTGGCCTAGAGCTACAACACCCCAGATCCAAGCTCTGTGTCACACCCTGACCTGGCATCCCAGCACACCTCTGCCCTCCTGGGTCTTCCTAGAAGAATGCAGGCCATGAGTCCACTTGATAGGGGGCCAGCAGGAGCCCTCCCACATGTGCTACACAGACATCTTTCAAACGGGATAGATGACATGCCTCTGCAGCACTGCCTAAGCAGACAAGAGTTCCGTCCCGCTCGATGGTTCTTCTCCCTTGGAGCCCCATTTGCACATTCACCGTGTGGCTCACTATACACAGTAAGTACTCTAGTATCACAGTTTCCACATCAGTGGATGTCAGCGTACATCACAATCTTCTAGAATATTCTCTTCCAGAGCAGAAAGCCAGAATAGAACAACAAAATCATACATAAAGGATAAGTCCTGAGCCCCCAGTGCAGGATGATTATGAAATAGAACCAGAGATTACAGTCAAAACAGAGGAATCTGAAACGGCGGAAGGAGAAGACACGTCCCACCTGTGTCTTTGCGTCACACATATATCCAACACATAGGATGCTATGGAACCTCGTGTCTCATGAGGTTTTACTATTACTCGGTAGTTTAGCGAACATGAAAGCAGGGGCCCTTTCTGGTCTGGGGTGGCTTTTCACCTACTTATTTTTTGTGTTGCAAAGAAAGAAGCCTCACCAGGGAGCAGGGTGCCAGGATGAGAGCAGTGGGGGAGGGGACAAGCAAATGTCCCCAAAGAACTGAAGGGCCTATCTCAGGAGAGGTCATCACAGCACCGCCCACCCCACCCCCAGACACACCATGGCTGCTCGTTCGGCTATGGTTTGAGCTTACCGGGTCAGAGGAGGCTGGGACAAACTGAGTGAACGAGGTGACACTGCACGGGCTGGCAGCCAGGACAGGCTGGACTCAAAGGCACACATGTGACCTTCCAAAGGTCAACTCTGTGAGTGACCACACTTCCACAGAACACGGGCCACTTCTCAGTATGCTTGGCCAGGCAGGCAGCACACCTGGGCACATTGTGGACAGGGACGGACGATCCACAGACTCATTATTCTCTAGCAAGCTTTCTAACCTAAGATCAGCTGTCCCACAGGCATGCCTCCTCACCCGCCCGGCATGCCAAGGGGCCCTCTGCACGTCTGTGGTTGCCTCTAGAGGGCTAAGAGCAAGGCTTGAACTCAGCAATGCATTTCACTGCCTGAGGTCTGTGCTGAGCAACAACATCCCTCAACAGCTCACCCTGGACAGAGATCAGACCTGCAATGTGGAAGCTGCCATTGACCAAAGGCAAGCATCACGGACATGTGCACAAAGTGGCCTTTGTAAAAACACATGCAACTCATCATGTGTCAGTGACAGGCCTGAGCAACTGCAGAGAATAAACACCACAGGAGGGCAGGGCCAGGCCAAAAGGCTGAGTCTCAGGGACCATCCACCCCTCTAGCCTCACTGTGGGGCTCAGGGATACCTATCACCAACACTAACTGTGTGGTACTGGCCTCTGAAGAACCCATGGTACAGCCTTAGCTCTGTTCACTGTGCAGGACCTGACTGCATTGTCCCTGAACTCCTCAAAGGCAGAGAAGAAGTGAAAATTAATCCAATTAAAGGTGATGCTGTTCACAGGGAGGGAAGTTCTGGCATGCTGCCGAGAGTCTCCCCAGCCAGCTTTCAGGGCACAGGGTTTGGAGATGTTGAGTGGAGGTTGAGGTTCTGTCACCCAACTGTATCATCCCAGGGACAGCTGTGCAGGAGGAAAAAAAAAAGTCACTGGTCTTACCTAGCGTTGCGAGGACACCTGGGAAAAGATGGAGATCAAGAAATGAAAACTTGACACGCTCTACAATGGCCCACTGCACCTGATGCTGAGCTCGGCCTCCTTCGGAGAAAGAGAAGGAGCCTTCATCCTGCACCCCAGAGTCCTGGCACAGAAGTGAGATTCCACGGAGGGAGGTCCCAAAGTCTACCCACCCCCAGTTCCTGGACCCTCGTGACATTTGTCTTTCTCATCTGGATCTAGACACAGCCTTCAAGGTGACAGATCACTAACTGACATTTCTATTCCTCCACTTTAGAGACCAGAGAGGAAACCATGTTGGACTAGGGCGCACATGACAGTACCCCAAAAGTTGGGAGTCTAATAGTCCAGGGCGATGTCTAGTGAAACAGCTACTGACTAAGCAGTCTGAACATTTCCTCGTGTGTGACCTTCTGTTCCCTGTCACTGTTCCTGCTCAGGGTCTGAGCCTAGGAAAGCCTAGTGGCTTTGCTCTGGAGATCTGGGGAACCCGTACCTTAAACCACCCTACCCACATGCAATCACCAAGCTGAGAGAAAGCCCAAGCCAATCATAGAGTCATGTCCCAGAGAGACATGGAAGGTTCTAGTTACCCAGGCTGATAACCTATTGATAGAGAAACCCTCCCCAACTATAACCCTTACCCAAAATGTAGAATTGTGAGCAAATAATAAAAACGCCATCATATTAAGGCATTAATTCAGGCTAAATTCAGGCTAAATTCAGGCAAATCATAAAAACGCCATCATTTTAAGGCATTAATTCAGGCTAAATTCTTTAATGGAGGATTAGACAACAAAAGCAAAGAGGCTGCAAAGAAGAAGAAAGAGAAGCAAGACAGAGTGTTAGGGAGGACAGCCAAGGACCCCTGGAAGGTCATTACACCAGACAAGTGGTACTCCTTCACACACAGCCGCCAGGGGACCAGAGACTCCTTCTTGGGGGTTATGGCAGGAAGGCCACCTGACTAAGACAGTGGCAGGAAGAAGCAAGCTGAGGGTTGGCTGAGAGGAGGTGAGACTTGGCAAGTTGACTGCAGACTAGGCCTAAGGACCATCAGTGACCTCGGATGCCATTCCCTGGAAAGTGATTGGGGCAGCTCAGCACTGATGTGTCCTCCTGCTCACTGTGTGACAATGCTAGCCTCCTGGAGGACCGAAGTGTGGCGCAGTGCAGGGTATAGAAGCCAGGTAAGCGCCAAGTGGGTTATATTCGTGCAGTCAGGGTGCTGGAGCATGGCAGGTGCGGCCCTCCTCTATAGACCTGACCTCACTCCCCCCCTCCAGCTCCCAGTTCCATCCTGCAACCCATGGGATCTAGAGCTCCCACTACAGCACCTGCCTGTGGTGGCTTCCCATCTTCTGCATGGGAAGTGGGTGCCCGAGTGACCAGTGGGACATAGGGAGAAGAAGCTGGATAGCTTGCCATCTGCAGTTCCTTTAGAAAACGTGGAAACTGCAGATCCCACAGTAACCTACGTTTATAGGTATAAACACACACTAGGGGAGACAAGCGCACAGATGTGATTTCACTATCAGGTGAGCGTTTTGGAGACGCGCTCCAGGGGTGGACCTATGGGACAGAGTGGAGGGACAAAGAGAGTCCCACGGGAATGCTTCCGCTGTCGGGTTCTACAACCAGAAGTTTCGACCTGCCTCAGAAAGCTAGCGGATACAGCTGGTGGAGGCCAGTCTGTGACTCTGGGCTTCATGATGAGGCCCAAATCCTGCATAGTCTACGCAGCCCCCAAGCCCACCTGCAGCCACCTGCCCTCTGCCCAGGAAGACGGCCGATTTTCACACCGTTCTTACACAGCCGCTGCTGGAGCAGAGGAATGCCGAAGCCCTCCCAACTATCAAACCTTTTCTTCTCTTACTTGTCCTCTCCAGGGTGACCTCTCCAAGGTGACCTAAGTCCCACAAGCAGCATTAACTGCCAAGGAAATAAAACAAGGACACTGTCGACGCCCAGATTGGCCTAGATCAGATTCCTGCGCCACCTGACAGTGGTGCAAACTTGGACAACTCAGCAAACCTCTCTGGGCTGCAGTTTCTCCATAGTTGTAAGATAATCAGATTCATCTTTGCCTCAAAAAGCCAGGGAAGAGACTCAGGCTCCTCTGGTCTCCTCTCCCTGGGCTCTGTAACGGTTGATTGTTTATGTTAATGTGGTGAGGCTTAGACACTCAGTCTCTGGGTTCAATTCCTCTGGCTGTTGATATGAAATCATATGTCATATGTGACTAACATCTACACTGGGTTGACTTTAAGAAAAAATAAAAGACTATCTATAATGTGAGTGGGTGCCATCCAATCAAAGGCCACAAGAATGAAGATTTCTCAAAGAGGCGGGAATTCCACCTCAAGACTATATAAGCATCCTGTCTGAGTTTCTGACATACAGCTTTGTATGTATCAAGAATGCAAGACTAACCTTTACATAACTCCCTGCCAGCCGGCCTACCTTCCAGACCTCAGCGTGCCAGCACCCACAATCACACGTGCCGTAGCCAGTGTTGTTCTGCTGCCATTTTCTGGAGACCCTGACTGAGCCAGGCTCCTTGGAGCCAGGAGCTAAATGTGGTTTGCTTGGTGCACAGGGTTAAGCCCCAAACAGAAGACTGGCACCCACACAGCAGACAGGAAGATGAAAGCTGACAGAGCCATGTGTCAGAACGTCACGCACCCAGAGGGAACTAGGAAGGGTCAGTGTTGATGGCATGGAAGGCAGCTATAGGGTTCCTAGGTAGAAGGCACAGAAGAGCATTCTCAGGCCAAGAAAGGAGAACTGAGAGGAGAAATGAGGTTGGCACCTACTGTGCTCAGAACTCCTGATAGCAACTACATCAGTTATGGGAAAATAATGTTAGTGATTTCCTTCACCTCCCCACAGGCAGGGACGTGGACCCGGAGTTTAAGTGTTATACTGAAACTGAGGGCGCTGGATGGAGGGCACTGAGGCTTGTCACAGGGCCTTGTCCTCTTTCATCCGCTGGGAACTGTTAATCATAAAAGATTCTGACAACTTGTTAACCCCAGGAGGGAGAAGCTGCGAAGGCTGTGAGGAGATGGGGAGCAGAGTGAACGCTGGAGTCCCGCTGTTTGCAAAAGTCACATGACATGAAGTTAACAAATTTAGGCATCCTAAAGCACAACCGAGGCGCATTCAACACTTCTGTGTCATTGCAAAACTGGTATGGGGACACCGCCATGGCCGGACTGAACATCCTAAGCCGTGGCTCTCCACTCCCGCTTCACCAGCCCTGCTAAGCGCTGATCTGTAGGCCGTCTCTACTAAGTGACTGTGATTGTGGAGACTCCACGTAGACTTGGCTTACAGCATGTGGCTATGTGCCTGCCTTCTTTGACCACACGGTCAGCCGACTTTAAGTCAAACAGATCACTGTCTGTGATGTGTGTGGTCCTCCTGTAGGTGAGGCTCTGCTACACTGCAGTATGTATGAACACTTTGTTTCTTCCCAAGGCTGAAGAAGAACCCGCCGCATGGCCACACCACATTTCAATTTACCACTCATTTCATGATGGACATCAGGTTACTTCACAGAAACTTTTTTATTTTTTACTTTTGGCTTATTTTGAACTAAGTACCCTTAGTTCAAAGTCAATTTTTAAAATTGTTTCTAAGCAGGATGTAGTGTCTCATGTCTATAATTCCAGTACTCAGGAGGCTGAGGCAGGAGGATCATGAGTTCGAAGCCAACCTGGCTAACACAAAAAAACAAACAAAATGTTTCTCTTAGACAGAGAAGGCCAGATGAAGACATGGGGTAGATTGACTGAAAAGTTCAAAGCTTGAAAAATATAGTGAAAAGCATTCAAAATATAAAAGGGAAGTGGATGATAAGTCATAATCACATAATACAGAGAAATATTGGGAATGCAGCGTCCCACATATTTTATGATTGCTTCAAGAAGAAAAGAATTCAAGTCCTGTCTAAAATGAAGCACAGGGCCCGAGCCTGGGCTGTACCAGGCATCTCCATCCACGCTGCAGCCAGGTGTAATAACACCCATCGCTGCTGCACACTGACCTCAGACTGTTCCCAAGTCTCCATCTGACTTTACCAAGCTCCCTTAAGACTGTGCCGAGGCTTCCGCTTACAGTGTGTGACCAGAGCATTCACATGGTACAGCCCTGGGCAGAAGGTGCCACGCAGGCAGGGTCTAATTGGACCAAGATGCTCTAATTATCTCCTATCAGGTCCCGTCTCTTAAAGGTGCCACCACTTCACATCATTGCACTGGAGATCCAGCCTGTGATGCTTGCACCCCAGGGGACAGAGTACATCCAACCGTAACAGGCTCCTCTGGGCCTCTACCACATTCACTAATCCCCGCAGCAACAGCTACCACACACCATATGGTGCCGAGCACCACAGAGAAAGAAGGCATGGAGCCCAGTCCTCGGGGAGCAGCTGGTCCTCAGGGAGCAGCTGGTCCTCCCGAGCCCATTCTTACGGCATGCCATCACTACAGCTGTTAGCTGACTCCTCGCCATCCATCTCCCCACTCTTCCTTACCACTAGAACCGGGGCTGCGATGCTCAGGTGAAACACTGCACTCCCCAGACACACTGAGGAATGGAGATGCCAAGTGAGAACTGAGTGCTGTTCATCCTCCTCATGGAGACTGTGGTTGGGGTAGATTGTGATGGCTCCTTGTGCTTGTCAACTAGATACATGGAGGGAAGAGGGAGCCTCGGTTGAGGAACTGCCTCCATCAGACTGGCCTGTGGACACGCATGTGAGGCATCTTCTTGTTTGCTAATAGATATGAGAGGATCAAGCCCACCAGGGGCAGTGCCATCCCTAGGCTGGTGGCCCTCGGAGATATAAGAAAGCAGGCTGAGCAGCAAGTCAGCAGCATTCCTCCATGATCTCTGCTTCAGCAGGGATGGACTATAACCTGCAAGCTAAAATAATAAAATAAACCTGTTCTTCCTCAAGCTTTGGCCTTGGTATTTTATCCTAGCAATGGGGAAGCAAGCTAGGACATGGCTAAAACTCCAGAAAGCAAGTTCAACAGCAAGATGACCTTTTGTAAGTAGGCACATTGGCACGGAACGAGCAAAGGATATAGTCACAAAGTCCCATTTACTACAAAACCAGCCTAGTCCTGCCAGCATGCCTTCGTGGTAGAGAAATGGCATGTCTTACTTAGATCCACATTATCTTCAGTCTCCCTTGCTAACAGATGCACGTGGATCAGTTTCTTCCTAAGCAACAGAAGATGCTGGGCTCTAAAGAGACCAGACTGGCATGAAGGGGCACAGAAGAGCCCACTACGCAGAAAAGTAGCCAACAGCTTGGTGACAAGGATACTGAGGCCACCCATATCTTCACAAATCAGAAAGCAAGACTTCTGGATTGAGGGCCAGGAAGGGATTGAGTGAGCCCTCTGAGCAGCTGTAGGCCTCCTGCCCAGGCCAGGCCAGGGCACCGGAAGTGGGCAGGAGAGCTGCAGTCCTCTGTCCTTGGCCGTGTGTCTGGCCTCAACATGTACTTGTCAGAGTGCAGTAACTCTGGCTCCCTCACCGGCGCACCGGCAGCCTGCCCAACTCTGCAGCGCTCTTCCTTGCCTGACTTGACATACCCAATCCTGGGTCCACAGAAGTATCTGCAGGCCCCACCCAGCCCCTCTAATTCAGGCCTGGACCTAGAATGTTCCTTTGAGCTTAGTCACTCCTCAGGGCAGACCAGACGGCCTGAGACCTGTGATTTGGCTCTCTGCTTGCTCAGGGCTTCCATAAGAGGCTGTCACTGACTCCTCAGGGTGGACCAGGTGCTCCCACAACCACAAAACCCTGGTTCACCAACCTCTCTTTTCCTGCCCATCTGTCCCATTCTAGGGTACCCTCCCCGCAGGCCTGTGCATTCCTACCAAGTGGCCTGTGAGAGGTCACAATGCCCTTAACTCAGCAGGGCTCCTGGCAAAGAGTGAATTCTCAATGATTATTCATGATGGGGGGAGGAGTCAGACAAACCGACCAGCATCCGGCTTTACCAAGCACCTCTTCACCCAGGAAAGGAAGTGACCTCCTTCCCAGGAGGGCAGCTGTGATGAGCTGAGAATTTTGCACACTTCCCTCAAACTCTCCCCTGGTTAAACACGCTCTCCTTAGCCTGCCCATTTGGTAAAGGCTTCCTTTGGATTTCCATAGTGCCAGGCAGCAGACACCTTCCCATCCCTACCAAGGAGACTAGAAGTTTATCAATGAACTTGATGTGTGTACAACACTCAGTATGTCTTGGTCAAGATCATCCTGCACCCTAACTGGAGGAGACCAGTGTCACTGTCCCCGAGGGCAGAGGTGAAGAAGGTCAATCATGCTGCTGACATAGATAAAAGCCAGTGCTGGGGCCAGGTGGTGGTGGTGCACGCCTTTAATCCCAGAACTCGGGAAGCAGAGTCAGGGGGATTTCTGTGAGTTCTGGTCTACAGAGTGAGTTCCAGGACAGCCAGGGCTGTTACACTGAGAAACCCTGTCTCAAACAAACAAACAATAAGCCAGTACTGGTTTATAGGACACAAAGTGCCCCAGTCGGGGGCCAGATAGCTGGTGCTGCCCAGCCCTGACTTACAGCAAGGGCACTGAATGCCCAGTTCAGGTGCTCAGCAGTGACTATGCAAGGCTGGGGACTGAGGTGCCCTTCAGAGGAGGAAGATTGAGCAATACACTAATTGCAGGCTGCCACCCTGCTTTTAATGGTTAGGCTGGAAAAAGGAGTGCTTTAACCACATAGTATTAAATCAAATCATTTCTCAAGCATACTGGCAAGGCTGGGCAGTTAAAGGAAACCTACTATGAAATCTCTTACAGACCAAGTTCGCTGAACCTTTTGACACTGGGGGTTCATTTCTGAAATTTCTTTAGGAAAAATTTAATCCACATGTGTTGGGTGCCCCAAGCCCCCCACTCATCCTTGTTGCCTTTTGCTGCATTTCTCACTGGCGCCCCTCCCCCACACTGTACAGGCTCCCTGGAGCTTTGCAAGGTTTGTCTCTTCTATGGGGCATTACTTTTCCATTCCTTAAAGGGTCCAATGTAGACACACTGAAGGAATGGTCTGCCCTAAATTCATGGGACAATCCTAACCCTCAATATTTCAGAGTGTGACTAGATTTGGAGACAGAGCCTTTAAAGAGGTACTTCAGGTGAAATGAGATCCTAGGTGAGTCCCAGTCCAATCTGGCAGGTAGGTGTCTAAGAAGACAGGGACAGGGACAGGCGGATGGAGAGCCACATGAAGATGCAAGGAAAAGATGGTCATGTACAAGCCAAGAAGAAAGGCTCAGAAGAAACCGACCCCACTAGCACCTCCCCTTAGACTGCCAGCCTTCACAAATTGGTAAGAAGCAAATTTAAGCCGCCCTGCCCTTGGCCTCTGTCGTGGTGGCCTGAGCACACAGAGGCAGACTGGGTCTGTTGGTCTGGCACTCGGGATCTGAGACCTCGGGCAGGGATGCAGCTCAAGGCTCTGATGCCCGCTTAGCTCCTCTGCCCGCTGGGACGCACAGAGCCCGAGCTCGCTCACTTCTCATCCTCCGCGGCTCTGCTGCTAGGACGCTGTCATTTGCTCGCGGGGAAACAAGCCTGTGCTCTCACTTCTGCTGTCTGCTAGGTGCAGGGTGCCAGCATCAGAAGGGGATCCTCACACCAGCAGCCTGGCTTCTTTTTTTCCCTTTCTGAAATTAACACTTGGCTTTTTCCCCACTCTCTAAAAGCTTTTTCGCATATATCTTTAAAAAACAGCAAATCTATTTTCATTTTACAGTCGAGGTCAACCAAGGTTTCAGAGTGAGAAACTAATTCATGGCCAAATAGCTTACTGGATAGGTCTGTGTCTCTAGAGTCACATCTCTGTCCCCTTCTGCATTCCTTGCTGGGTCTTCCCCCTTCCTGGGTGCCCCACTTCTGCCACCACTGATACCCAAAGCATCATTGCTGGCTTCTTCTCTGCTTCTAAGCCATCAGCAGCTCCCAAGTACCAGAGTCTCCGCTGACCCTCACTGCTGTTAGCAGCTCTCAACTCTCATCTCCTCCTCCCTGTTTTGACCTGGTTTGGGGTTGACCCCTAGCAGGCCACAGGCTGACAGCTGGATCCTCAAGTGTGGTATCGTTGGGAGTATCTGGAGATGGAGCCTAGTGGGAGGTGTTTGGGGGTGTGCCCTCAGAGAAGGCAGTAGGACCCTGAGTCTCCTGGCTTCCTATTTTCCAGTGTGACCCCGACGTCATACACATTCTCCTATATTCGCCAGTCTCCCAGATGCTGAAGTGCCACACCCTTACATCTCCAGATGTATGTAGTAAAGAAACCTCATGGCTTTATAAAGCAAGCCTGACTCTGATATTTTATTATGGTAATATAATCCTAAAATACCTCCCAGCACCAATCCCACTGTGACAGACCAGTCACACTGCCCCGGAAAAAAAGGGCTTAGGCTCAGTGGAGATGCACCATGCAGTAGAGCAACCTTACAGACCAGAAAACTAGAACACAGGGGCTCACCTATGACTCTACAGTGAGGCAGGAAAACCATGAGAGGAGAATGAGTCACGACACAGCCTCTGGTCCTGTGTCAGTTGCAAAGCCCTGTGTGATACATCCAGTTTCCCAGAGGAGTCTGGCAAAACCTAAATAGTAACACTGCCTTCCTGGTCCCAAAGCCAACAGAGAACACTCAGGAAATTCGTAAACTGCAGCACAAATGAGTGGCTCCTAATGTTATTTCAGGATCCAGCAGTCCAGGCAACTGCTCAGCTGTTTCCTGTAACAGGAGGACAGTGACAGCCAGGAAACACGGACCCTAACTAGGCATTCTGCCCACGTCGCAGGCGAGGGCTGTAAGCACCCTGGGCTGCTGGAATTGCATCACGGAACAGAGTGCCCGTTCTCCACACCCGTGAGAGGCACAGGCAGTGATAGGGAAATGAACAGAACTGGGTACAAATCGAGACCTCCAACTAATTAAGTATGCAAAATTATTTAGCATAATTGCATTGTGGCCAGTTGCCATGCAAAGGGGGAAGGCGGTGTAAGGTGTGAAAATGAACACAGTGGTTCGCGCTTCTTTAGATGTAGCTTTAACGCAACAGAATGGCATCTCTTTGTGGATGCCATTAAAATGGCATCCTTTAAAATGGTTGAGAAGCACCTGCTTGGCTACACACTCTAAGGGGTAACTTCCAAGAGAAACAGAGTTTGATTTTCCACAATGACTGTTCCAATGAACTAAGTTCAGGGGATGGAGAGATATCCCAGTGGTTAAGGGCACTTGTTGCTCTCGCAGAAGACCCAGGTTCTGTTCCCAGCTTCTAACCATCTACGAATCCAGTCCCAGGGACTCAAATGCCTTCTTCTGACCTCTGCAGGCACCAGGCAGGAATGTGCTGCACAGACATACATACAGGCAAAACACTCATGCGTGTAAAATAAAATAAATAATTCTAAAAAAAAAAAAAGAAAAACATTCTAATTAAGTAACTTTGGTTTTATGTGATATCTACTTTCCTTCAAAGGTTAACTATTAAACACATGAAGTCAAATGTTCTCCTAGGACATGCTACAGGAGGGCCCGGCTTTAGGGGAGGCCTACAGGGGCCGTTCAGAGGGCTTGTAGAACTGACCCTCACTCCAAAGGTCCCTCCCCAAGTATGGTTCTATTAGCACAGGACTGTGTCCCCTGCTCTCCAGGCCTGTAGGAATCTGCCTGCTTTCCAGGTAACATATTAAGGAAAAGAAGTCCCTCCCTCTATAGTTCTCCCACTTCCACAAATGCCCCCATCACAGAGCAAGCCCTGGCTTCCGGAACACTGGTGACCTACTCCACGCCTAAGACTAGTAGGATTGCTGGCAAATGGCACTTGAGGACAGCTAGACTGTGCAAACAAATGGGACCCCAGTCTGGATAAAGCTAGGACGTTTCTAGAGTAAAAATAAAAAGGTTTAAAGTCATCTTCTCCCCCCTCCTAGGAGTCAATACTGCAAGGCCCAGGGGAGGCTGTATTTCATTTCCACAGGCCTCCCCCATTATAGAAAAGAGGGCTTGTTGAGACAGTCATCCTGCCATAGGAAACACCTGTAGCGCTGTCCACAAGCCCCAGGCTATAGCTCCCTAGGAGAATGAACCCACCACTCAACCTCCCAGCTCCTCACTCTGTCTTAGGGGTACGGGAAAGGGAGCTGGGCAGGTGACATAAGTCACCCTTGCTGGTTATTACTGTGTCTCTTTAAGGCATCTTTTATTTTGACTGGCTGCAGGAAGCTGAACTTAGAAGAGGTTAGGTCAGACCTCTTTGGGATCTTGGGGGAAGAGTTGCCTGTTGGTTTTCTCTTGAATTTAGTGACGTCAGATTCCCAGGAGCCCATTCTGTGATCCAAGGCTCTGTTCTGCCTACGGGGTCTCCAGTTCTGAGACTTCCTCTCTGCTTTTTCTCCCTGGTTAGCTTATATCTGTCACCACAGAGTTTGAGACCCTCTGGCCCAGGGAACTGGCTCCAAATAGATTGTTCTAACATCAACTGAAATGTGCCTTTCTTCCAGTGTAGCCATAGAAAGGTTATAGAAAAGACACCTTCTTTCTGGTTTCACTTCTTGGGCACAGTTACCACTAGAAAGCCTATTTATTTGGCATCCTTATTCCCACAGAAGAATGTTCTGATCTAAATGTGTCCTCCAAAAGCTGCACTGGGAGGCGGGGCCTGATAGGAGGAGGGCAGGAGGTCACAGTGTTCGCCTTTACAAAGAGATCAATACAGACTGGAAAAAGACTTAGCTCTGAGTGGTCATTCAACTTAGAACACAGCAAGAAGGCACCCACTGGATGTAACCCCTGGCTATCATGTACCCCCATCCTCCAGACTTGAAAGCTAAATAAACTCTAATTGTTTATGCACAACCCAGCCTGGAGCATTCTGTTACAGCAGCCCAGCAGGGGTTAGGGCGGAGTTTATGCACTAGAATTCTGAAGAGCTTATATGTACTAGAATTCATCCTTCCTTCTCCTCCACCCTCCTGCTCCTCTTTTTCCTCCTCTCCTCCTTCTTTACCACCCTCCTCCCATGTGTGGGGGTTACAGGTCTGTGCCACCAAGCCCAGCTGCTTGTTTTAAATAAATACAAGGCTTTATATTTTGTTATATACATTCCTCAACATTTGACTGAAAAACACCCTGTTCCACCAGCAGCATGAAGGCTATTCTTTAAGGCACTAAGTGGTTTTGTGACCTGTGACAATTGTCTCATAAGATCCTGAGACCCTGAGGCAGAGGCACTGAGGGAAGGATTAAAGGGAAAGCAAGATGCTGGCCAAGCCACCTCAGTTCTACCCAGCTATCCAAGCTCAGAAAGGCCACCAGGGAGGAACAGCATGGTGTGGACAGGAGGCGAGATCTGGAGCCAGATCACTGCTTCTTAGGAGCTATGTGACCTTAGGCAACTTACTCAACCTCTCTGCAAACTCAGCTTCCTTATTCTCCTCTCTAAAGCGTGAGCATGGTGCCTCCACTTACCCCTTTGTGTTTCCTTGAGGATCAAGTAAGTCAGCAATGTTGAAGCTCTTGGAATAACGCATATGGTAAGTAGTATATGGATTGCTTCTCTTATTAAAAAAATTTTTAAAGATGTTTGAAGAACCTTCTTACTAAAATTAAGTTTGACAAACATTCAGGCTTTTGGTAGCTATGAGGGATGGTGGATCATGGGTTCTAGTACCCAGATGCTCAAGTCTCTAATACAAGACACAGTATTTAGATATAATCTACGTATACTCTCCCATGTACCCAGACTCAAATCTACATTACTTAACATGCCAAACACAATATAAATATGGTATGAATAGTTGCTATAGTATACTATATAAGGAATAACAAGGAAAAATCTGCACATGTTCGATACAGATATAATCTATTTGTTTGCTTGGTTTTTTGAGACAAGGCCTCAAGCAGGTCAATCAAGCTAGTGTTCAAGTTCAAGATCAAGTTTAGCATAATATACAGCTGACAATGTCCGTTAGCTCCTGACCCTCTTCCCACTAACTCCCAAGTATTGGGGTTGCAGGCATGAGCCACCAGGGTTACCCCAGATACAGTTCTTTAAAAAATATTTTTGAGTATTAGTTGGCTCCACAGATGCAAATCCCACAGATACTGAGGAGGGGGTTGGGGCTGATCGTATTTTACGCTGTCTTTCCATAAAAGGCCAGACATGCTGCCTCATGGGCCATGTCCTCTCTGTGACAATCAGAACCACCACGGACACACAGAAAGGACTGCCCACGACTGTTTCAGTAAAACTTTATAGTAAGAAGCTGGCATTGGAATTGTACCAAAAGTAATCTACAGATTCAATGCAATGCCCATCAAAATTCCAACAAAGTTCTTCAAAGACCTCTAAAGAATGGTACTCAACTTCATATGGAAAAGCAAAAAACCCAGAATAGCCAAAACAATCCTGTACAATAAAAGAACTTCTGGAGGCATCACAATCCCTGACTTCAAACTCTACTACAGAGCTACAGTACTGAAAACAGCCTGGTATTGGCATAAGAACAGAAAGGAGGACCAATGGATCAGAATAGAAGACCCAGATATCAATCCACACATCTTCGAACACCTGATCTTTGATAAAGAAGCAAAAAATATCAAATGGAAAAAAGAAAGCATATTCAACAAGTGGTGCTGGCATAACTGGATATCAACATGTAGAAGAATGAAAATAGACCCATATCTATCACCATGCACAAAACTCAAGTCCAAATGGATCAAAGACCTCAACATAAAGCCAGCCACACTGAACCTTATAGAAGATAAAGTGGGAAATACACTTGAATGCATTGCAACAAGGAACCACTTCCTAAATATAACCCCAGCAGCACAGAAACTGAGAGAAACAATTAATAAATGGGACCTCCTGAAACTGAAAAGCTTCTGTAAAGCAAAGGACATGGTCAACAAGACAAAACGACAGCCTGCAGAATGGGAAAAGATCTTCACTAACCCCACATCAGACAGAGGTCTGATCTCCAAAATATACAAAGAATTCAAGAAATTGGACACCAAAAGATCACATAATCCAATAAAAAAAAATGGAGTACAGACCTAAATAGAGAACTCTCAACAGAGGAATCTAAAATGGCTGAAAGACACTTAAGGAAATGTTCAACATTAGTCATCAGAGAAATGCAAATCAAAACAACTCTGAGAT
>PVIU01004293.1:104983-129605 GCA_004026605.1 Ondatra zibethicus
CAACTTATGCTGGAGAGGTTGTGGGGAAAAGGGAACACTTCTGCATTGCTGGTGGGAATGCAAGCTGGTACAACCCCTTTGGATGTCAGTGTGGCGATTTCTCAGAAAATTAGGAAACAACCTTCCTCAAGACCCAGTAATACCACTTTTGGGTATATATCCAAAGGATGCTCAATTGTGCCACAAGGACATGTGCTCAGCTATGTTCATAGCAGCTTTGTTTGTCATAGCCAGAACCTGGAAACAACCTGAATGCCCCTCGACCAAAGAATGGATAAGGAAAATGTGGTACATTTACACAATGAAGTACTACACAGCAGAAAAAAATAACGACAGCTTGAATTTTGCAGGAAAATGGATGGAACTAGAAAGCATTATTTTGAGTGAGGTAACCCACACACAGAAAGACAATTATCACATCTACTCACTCATAGGTGGTTTTTAAACATAAAGCAAAGAAAGCCAGCCTACAAACCACAATCCCAGAGAACTTAGACAACAATGAGGACACTAAGAGAGACTTATATAGATATAATCTACGTGGGAAGTAGAAAGTATAAAAAGATAAGATCTCCTGAGTAAATTGGGAGCATGGGGACCTTGGGGAAGGATTGAAGGGGGGAGGGGAGAGGCAAGGAGGGGAGCAGAAAAAATGAAGAGCTCAATAAATATCAATAAAAAATGTAAAAAGAAGAAATTAAGGAAATAAAAAAAATTCCCAGAATTTGAATGAAGATAAAAAAACAAAATGCCGAAAAAACTAAAAGAAGAAGCTGGCATTGGGCTGGGTTTGGTGGGCAGGCCACAGACTGCCAACCCCTGGACCAAAATGAGTCCTATACTTGACAGGTGAGGAAAGGGCTGGCGAGGTTAGTTGACAACACCAGAAGCCAGGCTGCTGGCTGCCCTAAACCAGGCACTCCATAATGCCAAGTCCTAGGCCAGCAAAGAAACATCACAGACAGGGCACAGACACCCATGACTGTCCCATGTTGTGCTGCTGAAGGCACACCCCAAGAAAAAGGGCTGCAGAGGCACCGCTTTTTCCCATTGATGCCCCAGGAACCCTGAATGCGAAGCATGGAGCTGTACACATCCAGATGGGTCCCTGCAGCTTTGCAGACAGCCCAGGCTCAGCCACAGGGACGCCTCTCAAGAGACAGCTCTGATCTGTAGGCAGCCTTGCAGGGAAACGCTCTGTCCTGTGGGGCCAGATGCTATATCTGAGGGAACCGGAGAAGTGTCAGATAAAATGAAAAGCGCCACACACAGGATTGGGTGTGGTGGTAGAATGAGAAACGCCCCCAATGTCTCGGGCATTTGAACAGTTGGTCCCCAGTCAGTGGCACTGTTTGGGGATGTTTAGGTGATCCAGCACTTCTGGAGGAAGTCACTGGGGGCAGGCCTTTAGATTTTAAAAGTTTTGCCTACTTCCAACTTCCAGTTCGCTTTCTCTGCGAGTGGCTAAGAATGTGACTATCTAACCCCCATGCCAGTCACATGCTGCCATGCTCCCCACCATGATAGATTCTCCCTCTAACACTGTAAGCCAAAATAAACTCCTTTTTTTTTTTTCCTCTCCGTAAGTTGCTTTTGGTCATGGTATTTTATCACAGCACCGGGAAAGTAAAGAATATAACGGGGCAGGGCCAACTTTTACAGAATGAATAAAATGAAGTATTTATTAACTATCACTGAGTTCAAACCATACAGACCAATCTTTTTGTTTGTTTGTTTTGGCATGGCTTTAATCCCAGCACTCTAGAGGCAGAGGCAAGCAGATCTCTGTGAGTTCAAGGTCAGCCTGGTCTACAGAGCAAGTTCCGGGACTAGCTCCATAGCTACTGAGAAACCCTGTCTCGAAAAACAAAACAAAATGAAAAAGAATGCAACAGACCAATCTTTATGCACATTTCTTTTTGTCCCTCCACAAAGACAACAAGTAGGAAGTGAATTTAGACTTCCATGAAGGCCTCTGGAAAGGAAGGGTGAGACCAACTGTATGGTTAAACCATGGCCTCCAAATTCTTCGAAACCCCCATCTGCCCCCTTGAATACGGATTCCTGACCAAACAGCACAAGATGGCACACTCAGTCAGTGTTTGGACTGGGCCATAAGTCACTGGCAGCCACTCTTTCATTTCTCGGGACATTCACTTTTGGAACCCACCTGCCATGTTGTGAAGAAGACCAAGTATCCAGTGAATAGGCACAATGAGATGAGCCAGAGTGTCACACATACCAGGCAAGCACGCTGCCACGGAGCTACACTCTGAGTGGTTATAGCATAGTTATATTACAGGTCACACACACCAGGCAAGCATGCTGTCACAGAGCTACACTCTCAATGATTATTGTATAGTTATATTACAGGTCACACACACCAGGCAAGCACGCTGCCACGGAGCTATACTCTGAGTGATTACTGTATAGTTATATTACAGGTCACACACACCAGACAAGCATGCTGCCATGGAGATACACTCTCAGTGGTTATAGCATAGTTATAGTACAGGTCACACACACCAGGCAAACACTCTACCACTGAGCTACACTCTCAGTGGTTATATTATAGTTATATTATTATAGCTCACACACACTAGGCAAGCACTCTACCACTGAGCTACTTATAGCTCTGGCTGGCCTAGAACTATGCAGCCAAAACTAGCCTTGAGTTCCTGATCCTCTTGCCACCACCTCCTCTTTTTCCCAAGTGCCAGGATTACAGGCTTGTACCACCCTGCAATTTTAGTTTCTCTTTGATACATATCTAAACAAATATGAGGCATGAAATGTCTTACCTGTTCCTATATAGTCAACTAAAATCGCCCTGTTCTGCCAGCTCCATGAATGTATTTCTTTAAGTCAGAAGGGCTCACTAGATGGAACTAGTTACAGACTAATTATATTCCTTCCCAATTCATCTGTTGGAGGCCTGACCCCCAATGTGATTGCACCAGGAGAAGGGGGCTTTCAAGAGCTAGTGAAGGTCAAGGGAGGCCAAAGGCGTAAGGCCCAAACTCAATGGAGCTGTATCCTCATAAAAACAGACACAGGAGCTGCTTTCTTCTGTGTGTGTGTGTGTGTATGTATGCGCGTGTGTACAGAAAAAGGCCGTGTGTGAGCAGAGACCTGAAGAACTAGAAGCCCGGGGCCTGCTGCCTCTGCAGAAGAGCAACCAACGCAGGCCCTCACTGAGATCACAACAAGCTTCCAGCTGGCTTAATGGTTCCTGAGATACGGCTGGGTCTGCCTTTCCTTTGTCCTATATTCCCCTCCCTACTTCACTCCAAACTGAGCTCACCCCCCCCCCCCCGCCCACTCACTCAAGCCCTGGAGACTTCCACAGGGCCACGTGCCAAGAGACTGTGTTGTGTTTATCTGAAAGGTGGGCCCTCGTCTACTGCTCAGCTAGGAAGTCATTGAACTTGTTACTTACGTTATGACAAAATACTGGATATAAACAATGTGAGGGAAGAAAGGCTTATTTTGTTCCCTCTTCCAGGAGTGACTGGCATTCCATCATGGCAGGGGGACTGTGTTGGAGCAGAGTTCCACTCCACACAACAAAAAAGCAGAATGAATACAGGATGGTACGGGGAAAGGAACAACACTCTAAGACACCCCCAGGGAGCGTTTCTTCAAGCCAGCCTCACCTTCCATTTCTCTCTGCCTCCAGCGGTCTCTGCAGATTGTGGATCCATCAGGAGATTAAACACGCATGACGTCAGAGCCCCATGATCTAATGGGCTTGGAGAGGGCCTGACAGAAACACTCATGGCTGCCTGTCATTAGCCACCCAGGCGTCTCCCGAGCCAGTCGCATCCACAATCAGGACTCTTCATCATATCACCTGTCCCTCCACGTCACAGGGCCTCTGCAAACTGAGCTGATGAGAGGAGCCACAGGGCTTTGTTTTCTGAGTAGAAGAGAGTAAAGGCCAGGGGCTGAGGAGCCTGAGACGCCACAGCCATGATCCTAAGCTAGAGGGGCCAGGTCCTAATGCAGGGGGCAGTCACAGGTCCCCAGGCAAGGCCCTGTGTGATTCACCCTTAGCTTTCCCAGGCCTAGTTGAATCATCTCTCAGGAACCTCACAGACCTAGTAGTATGTGTGTCTTAATCCCAGTAGTCAAGGGGCTGAGACAGAAGGCCAGCCTGGGCTATGTATTGAGACCCTGCCACAAAACAAAACAAACACAAAATCTGTCTCTGGGGCTAGAGAGATGGCTCTACAGTTAAGAGCACTTACTGCTATTACAGAGGACCTGGATTCAGTGCCTAGGACACATACAGTGGTTCATAATCAATCAGAACCCAGTTCCAGGGCATCTGACTCCCTCTGCTGACCTCCATGGGCACTAGGCACGCACATGATACACATACATACACACAAAACACTCATACACAAAAAAATAAATAAATCTAAAAATATCTCACTGCTTTTGCATCGTATTCTTGGCTCCCAGGACCATCTGAACGAATCTGGGCAGAGGTGGCTTTGGCTACCACCAAGGCTGGATGGAGCCCAGGCTAGGAAAACAGATCTTTACCCCCAGATTATTCTGACAAGGAGGGGGGGGGAATTGCCCTATCTAGGAGCTAAACCTGGAAACAGCCTGCCCTGGGCCACATTAGAAGCAGTACAATGTTCAGACAGAGGGAGCTGACTGACTAAGGCTTGGGTCTGTACTGTTCACATCATACCCAGAGCGCTCGCCCGTCCTGCCTCCTGTTTCAGAAGGTTGAGGGGTAGGGATGAACAGGGAAGGGGAGTCTGGATAGATACTGAGCACCTAATCAAGAGAGACCTTGAAGAATAGTGCTTACCTTGAGGAAAGGCCTAGATGCCCCAGCATTCTCAGAAGCCTGGAAAATGGACTCTGAATGCCTAGCCAGGGGTGGGAGGCACACTGAGGCCCTTAGGCCACGGGGCATAAGGCAGCACGCCTTCTGTCCTGGAAAGTATCCAGGTATCCACCTGCTGAATGCCAAACCCCTCAGGCCACGCCCAATTTGAAGAACAAGGAGTACATCAAAGTACCAGGCTCTTCCATCTCCAGGATTGAAAGGAGGGTGGGGCAGGGACCCTTAGATAGTTCTCAATTATATGAGACTACCCACAGGGCTAGGAGGGAGGATTTGGGGACACTCGACAAGGCTTTACCTTTCCCTTTTCCCATCTTCAGTGAGGTCCAGACCCCGGGTCCACCCTGCTACCCCGTGAAGCTGTTTCCCACCTATTCTAGTGCTTTCGGTAAATCGGAACTGGTGGGATCCTTGTCTTGGCCTGGAAGATGACCCTGTTTCTGGGCACGACTGACAGGATGACTCAGTGCGTGATCTTCACTAGGTCACCGGGTCATTCTTAAAGAGCCCTGCATGAGTCCTGCCAGCCTCCCAGGCATCCCACAAGAACAGGAGTTGTGATCCCTGGGAGCGGTGACAACAGAAGGGAGGGCATAGGGATCCTGTCGTCTCCACCCAAATGTCCTAATACCAGAATCAGAGAAGCAACGAGGTCACAACAGGCCACCAGGAACTGGGCACTTTTCTCATATCTATTACAGATCCATTAGCAAGCCTGTCTCCAGCACAGTGAGCAAAGTCAGCCTCCTCCAGGGATATGCTCCATGCTGGCCCGCCAGGCAGAGGTTGAGAGCTAAGTTCCCTTCTGCTCTGATGGCCCTCTTCCCATCTGTGTCCTCGGAACTTCAGGCGGCCACTTCCTTACTTGGCCCTCTGCTGCTGCCTACATGGGGCTAAGGGCAGGGAACAGAGTGGGTAAGAACGTGGCTCTCAAGCCGATGCCCGGTCAGCTTCCCAAGGCTCCAACAGCCCCAGCTGACTGTGTGCTTCTGTGGATGCCTGCACCCTCCTCACAGGACCTGAGAAGCTTGACACGGTGTGCGTTAGCTCCCAGGGAACGAGAGGCTGTCACCCTCAGTCAGCCAGCCCAGGTGGATATGGAGCTGCAGCCTTAGGAACAGTAAATGCGAAAAAAAAAGACTCAGGGATCCTTCTTTCTCCACGCCAGTCCCACTGTGGGCAATTCTAAATAATGAAGGAATAGACATGGAACCTCAGAGTGAGAGGGTGCCGGCACCCGAGACGTAATTTCATCTAAGTCTTGGAATCACCAAGAAGAAAACACCTAGATGGGAGTGGCTTGCTCACTCAGACTACCAATGACAAACTTTCCCAGAACAACGCAGGTGGCCTCAGAATAACCATTTAGTCCCTGTGTGTGAGGTAAAGCTGAACTGAAATTTGCTCTGCTACTTTCCAGCCATGCAACCTGAGGCAAACCCTCTCGGTGCCCTCATTGTTTCATGCATCAAATATAGGTTTGGAAGGCTAATCAGTATCTAAAAAGCACCCACTATGCGCTCTTACACTAGCAATCCAACAAGTGCTCACTGGGTTTTCCAAGGGCTTCAGAACAAACCCACCCCTCTTCTGGGCTACCCAGAAACTCTTACTGGTACCTGCTTGGCCTCTTTTTTTTTTTTTTTTTTTTTTTTTGGTTTTTTGTGATAGGGTTTCTCTGTGGCTTTGGAGCCTGTCCTGGAACTAGCTCTGTAGACCAGGCTGGTCTCAAACTCACAGAGATCCCCCTGCCTCCCAAGTGCTGGGATTAAAGGCATGCACCACCACTGCCCGGCTCGCCTGGCCTCTTGTAAGAACCAATATGTAGTAGGCTCACTGGTCCACATGCTCAGGGGACAGACCATATGTGCATGTCCATGTCCTGGGGCACGCTGAGCCTTGAAGTGACAGAAAGTCAAGAAACACAGTGCTGGAGGCAGAAGTCCAGAACCACGGACCAGGACAGCTGGCTTCTCTTGAAGCCTTTCTCCTTGGGTTTGCATGCCCTCCTCTGGTAGCCCCTCAAGCTGTTACCTCGCACCTGGTGGCCCTTCAATCTGTTACCTCTGCTCTAATCTACTTGGGCCTTGTTTTGGGGGTACAGGGCATAAAACCTAGGGCACTGTTGATCTCTATCTGTAGCCTATGAGTTCTTTTTCTGTTTTCCTTCACAGATAAGGTATTGCTATGTAGCCCAGTAATCCTCCTGCACCAGACTCTTCAATGCTAGGATTACATGTGTACACATTAGTACCCAGTCCAAGTACCCTTCTTACACAGATGCCAATTGTGCTACGTAAGAAAGTAGCCCAGGCTCTCTATAGAGACCCTGACTCCCACAGAAGCCACGGGATTAACAACTCCAGCAGGGCTTTCAGAAAATCCAGTCCACTCTGAATAACATGACCAGTGATCCTTGTTCCTCTTCAAACGTGGGGGACCGACCCACAGAGCCTCTTCCAGGCATTATTCTGACCACAGGGACTCTTTTAGGGTTGCCAATTTCATCCCATGATGGGTAACCTGAACCAAATGCTGTCAGGTAAGAGCCTTAGGATAAAAAGATTAAGGAGAACCAGTGGCATGTGGGCCAAACGACATTTGCAGGAAGGAGGGGGCACCTGGGTGTGTTTCCAGAATCTCTGACCCTCACCGCTGGCTCTGTCAGCACAGCAAGGAGTCTAGCAGAAACTGGCAGAGCTGACCCACCCTGGCCAACCTCAGCAGAGGAGGAGCCGAGGCTCTCCACAGCCGACATGAGCCAGTGGACATGTAAGCCACAGAGATGCTCGTCACCCCGCATGGCAAAGAGGAAGAGCTGAATGTTTCTGCTCATAGGAGAGCCTGGGTGCTGTAGCCAGGCACAACAAATAATACATGTGCCCTAAAAAAAAAAATCACACTGTGAACACCATCCTGTTGGGTACAGGCTAGGATGAGAATTCAGCACCAGGCCGTTGTCTCAATCTCATGGTTCAAACTCACAGCAAATTCCCCCAAGATCGTGGCAAAGGTCTGCATGGCCTTAAGAGGTGGAAGCACCGGGAAGCCTATCCTAAGGGATTCCCTATAATGGAATCACAGAGGCAGCATCTACCTCACCCCACACGCATTCCTTCTGTATAACTTCTGAGTTCTGTGGCCACCATTATGGTCAGGCATGTCCATGTCTCTGCCCTCAGCAGTCTCCGTCACAGAAATTAGATTCACTCTGTGACACATATACCCAAGTGCGCAGTGCTAAGTCTGGCACACAACAGACAGTCACTGAACCTAGCCCAGTGTATGTGGCTCCCAAGCCACTTCACAAGCAAAAGCATGTTCTAGGCATTCAAGAAAGGCCTCTCTCATGACTGTCTGAAAAGCATTGTGCCAAGTAGCTCAGAGTGTCTATATCAAGCCAGCCATAGTGGCTCATACCTATAATCTTAGTACCTGGAAGGCTGAGACAGGAGGATCACAAGTTTGGAGAGTTTAGGGTGAGCCTGAGCTATATATCTAGACCCTGTTTCAGAAACCAGGAATAAAATCAAACAAAAATTTAAAAGAAAAAAAAAACTGTATCACAGACAGCGCCTGTGCAGCCAGCTCTGCTCAATGTGTGTCCTTACAAGCCCTCTGTGCGTTAAACCAATTAAGACAGAGACTGGCTGGACTCTCGGTCTTCGCTCGGCTAACAGAGGCCCTTCCAGCAGAAATAAGATGGTAAAAGAACTAGAAACCGTGTGTCACTGTGGCTTTAGGGACTCTAGACAGAAGTGGCTGGTGGTGGCGTAAGCTTCTCATAGGTGGAATACAGCCTCACAGGCGGGCTAAATGTTGCTCGGACCTGCATTCCCAAGCAGATGAAAGGCCAGCCAGCTGGCCCCAGGGGTCTCCCCAAGTTTGAAACTGTATCTTTGGGCACAGGGAGGACATGGTAAAATGTGGTCTGGAGAAGAAATGACCATGGGAATCCTTGCATGCCATAAACAGCAGCCTGGAAAGACAACACATTGTAAGGATTTGGTATGAGCAAGCTGCGTGAGGGAAGGCTCCGGGTTTTGTAGACATATGAGACTCATCTACAAATATGTTACTTCCTCCCCCCCACCCCGCAGTACTGGGGATCGAACCCAGGACCTCATACATGTCACGGACAGACCTAAGCTGAAGTAGGGACAGTTCTCCACACCATGCATGTGCCTCCACCCCTGTGCAACTGTCTTCAAGGCCCACTCTCAAGGTCTTGCTCAGGGCCTTCTGCCCGCCTTTCCTCCCCTTGGCTCACTCATCCACACTGCCTTTGGCTGGAAGCCGGGTTTGGAGAGGAGATTTAAATTAACAATGGGAGAAGAACCCCAGCACTTCTCTAGGTCCTTAGAGCCTTGACCAACAGTGGGGAGGATCTTGCCCCAAGACTGTGAGCTAATTTCTTCTCTGGAGCCCTCAGGATAAAATAACAGAGGGACATCCAAAGCTATAACAGGCCTGAAGCTTCCAACTGCCCGGAGGTATTTTCCTTCCAACTTCAAACCTGAATAGCCCAGTACCACCCATTATAAGGGGGCTGATATCTAGCCTATGCTTTCTTCAGGTAGGCAAATTTCTCTGTGCCTACTAGAGGCAGGGCTCTCTGTTTCCAGTCCTGGAGGAGACACTGTAAGGGCTCAGGCCCTGGGGTTCTGAACCCAGGTAGCTATCCTTCAGCCACAGTCCTGCCAAAGCACACCCCCCACATCTCATCTGGGGCAGGGCTTCCCTTGTATTCCATGAGCCAGGCTGTTCTTAGAAAGGCTGCCGCTGCATCTTCTGCAGCATCTCCAGGCACTCCGTAGCTGGAAGGCTTCCAGGGGTATTCCACTGTGGCACTGAAAATGCCTAAGTCAGTACTGGGGTGTCCCCTTAGGACCTGTGCAGAGATGCCTTCTCTGGCTGACCTTCGGTCCCAGACACAGGCCATGACCCTGCAAAGACTCATGGGAGACCAACACCTCCTGCGTGTAGGTATAGTTTTGGGTCTTGAAGGTCCAAACAAGAGAAGGCTGGGCCTGGCCCCAACAGCAGTACAGTGATGGATGAAAGAAACGGGGATCTCCACTGTGCTCTGTTACTTAGCTTACATTCTACTCTCCTGGCTTGTACGGCTCCTTAGCGGCTTCTGTGTGTCCCCATCTTACCTCAAGCACACCACCTGCTCCTGAAAGCAGCTGACCTTCTCAAGGGTCTGGGACAGGGCTCTGCTCTCCGTGGATGCTAGAAGACAGAAGGGCCTCTCGCCTAACTCTAAGGCATCCAGCTGAAGCAGCAGCCTAATTCTGCCAGCTGGGCCTCCAGCATGACACAGCATCCCTGTCTGGCTTCCCTGAGGAGCCAGCAGCCCTGTGTGACAAAGGATTCTCTGACAATAGGAGGAAGAGATCTGCTCTATTGTCTACAGCAGCCCTGCCAGGGTCCAGGTCCCCATCCCCTCACAGATAACTCCTCACTCTCAGCACAGTGGCTCCTGCTCCCCCCTTCCTCATCCCAGCTGGGATTCCGATCCAAAGCTGATGACACTGAACTTGTCACTGGTCTTTATTCCCTCACCCTACCTCAGCAGACCTATTCCAACACATACATGGGCTGTCATTCACAGTCAGTTAATATGGCTAGAAGCCTGGGGGGAGGGGTGTCTGTGGAGGGTTCCCCTTAAATGCAAACAATAACCACAGGCCATGCTCCCCAAATCTGCTTAACATGTACACTGGCTGGTTTTATGTCAACTTGACAGAATCTGGAATCATCTGGGAAAAGGGAACCTCAACTGAGAAGTCCACACCAGACCGGGTTGTGGTTCATTAGCTTGATTGACGACTGATGTGGGTAAGCCCAGCTCATTTTTGGGTAGAGCCATCCCTGGACTTGTGGTCCTGGGTACTATAAAAAAGCAGGTGGAGCAAGCCAAAAGGAGCAAGCCAGTAGGCAGCACCCTCCATGGCCTCTGTATCAGTGTCTACCTCCAGGATTCTACCTTGAGTTCCTGCCTTTAATGGAACTCGACAAGGAAATGAAAGGGAAATAACCCTTTCCTGCCCAAGCTTCTTTTGGTCCTAGTTATTTTATCCCAGCAACAGAAACCTAAGACAACATGCGTCCCTTGACTCATCCCCAGTGCCCAGCTTGGTTGCAGATCTCCTCCCTATGGCACAAACACTGCGGCTCCAAGAGCCCAGAGGCCACTTTGTGAAAGCCCCCTTTCCCATCCTAGAGGAGCATCAGTCACACAGCTGGTCCCCAACTGGTTGTGACATACTTCCTCAGGTGAGTCCTTGAGTTCACAGTCCTTTCCAGAGTCAGTTGCTCCAGCCTCCGCCTCTTTGTGCCCACAGTTCATTACCACAGAAGGCCCTTTTCCGGTCTCCTTTGGCTAGTTCCTTTCTTTCCTTAATAGTCAATGTTTGAGCTGCCTCCTTCAGGAAGTCCTCCCGGATGGCAGGTGCTTATGTCATCATGCACTTGAAAAATCGTAGTGAAAAGTGACAATTTGTTTCTCTCCTGCTACATTTGAGTCAGGGCCCTCTGCCTGTCCTCCGCTGGAGCCCAAGTCTAACACAGGGCCAGGCCTAGAAACAAAGCCCAGTAGCAATGAAGAAGGCTGTGCCAACTGCAGGGTGGTCAACCAAACCTCTTTGGTCCATCCCACCCCATGCACACAGTTTCACTGTATCCACTTCTGGGTCATTATCCAATTTCAAGCCCCTCACACCCAATACCTAGACCTACTCCCAAACATACCTCTTTCATTAAACCATCCCAAACTGGTCCTACTCTACATATCATTGTTATGGAAACTGCTTCCCATCCTTTATCTACGTCACAATCCTTCTCTGGAGTTAGTGAGCTGGGGGGGTTCAACTCCCTGGCTGGTCATGACCAATACATAGCATAAATCTCTGAAGGATTCCAGGTCTTCATTCACAAAACAATGACAATGTCAGACGGTAAAGCATCCTTAGCACTGTGCACTGAGGGAGTGGAGCAAGGAGATACAGGGTCCATGTGCCTTATTTGGGACTTGAGCATGTCACTAAAAAGGGAGACTTGGTCTTCTCACCTATGAAATGGGCTGGGGAGATGAAGCCAACCTTACAGGCAGAAATTAAAAGTCTACATGGGTGACTGATGTAATACACATAAAGCCAGGTAAAGCCCAACCCCCATCCTCTTCTGCCCCACTGCCCTTTGTCCTTGCTTAATTCATATAAACAGAGCTTGGGAAATGCAAGGCCATAGTTGCATTCAGTGTCTAGGCCCATGCCCTAGGGCAGAAAGCAGCACACCAAATAAGAACACCACACGGCCTCCAGTCCTCAAAAACCTGCAATTATTCTTGGATGCTAAGACAAAATCCAAGGCAACAAAAGACCAGCTCTGAAGGAGAGCAGTCTCCAGCCAAGCGGACGTCAAAGGAAAGAGAGGGAGACAAAGTGTGCAGACTGAAAAGTAAGGAGCCACCTTTTTTGTTTTTGTTTTCATTTTTGTTTTGGCAAGTATCTGATGTAAAAAGAAATTGGGTCAGTTGTGATGGCATATACCTAAACCAGTAGGATATGCTGAAGAGGTGGAGGCAGGAGGATCATGAGAAAGAAACTGGATAAGGCATGAAAGACCAAGATTTCCTGTCCCACTCTGCCAAGAGCTCCTTGTGACCCTGAGCAAGCCATTTTACTTTTGAGGCCCTGAAATCTCTGCATGGAGACCAGGCAGTTTGCTTCTCCATCTAGTTTGCCTGGCTGGCTCCAGGGTGGGTCTGTTCTCACCCTGTTCTGAACCACAGCTCGTCTGGGGCTACAGACTGCAGCTAACACGTGATCAGGTAAGTTCTACAGAAACACCACTGTGGGAGAGTTCTCAGAGACTATAGTGTGCCTGTCTGTTTATATGTCTTCCCGTCTCTCGAGAAACAAGATTCCGCATCCCATCCGCCCACCTCCAGCTTCCATCATTATGATCAGCATTTCCACTACCTTAGAGTTGGGGTAAAAGCAATGAAATCGGAAGATAACAGAGACCACACAAGTGAATTTGGGACTAGACAAAATCAGCCTCATACTAACATCTACACAGACCTTGTAATCCTTGCAGGACCTCACACTAACATCACAGACTAACATACTAATATCACAGACCACATACTAACACACCAATATCATAGACAGATCTCATACTAACATACCAATATCACACACCTCATACTAACATACTAACATCACAGACCTCATACTAACAGACTAATATCACAGACCTCTTACTAACATCACATACTAACATACTAACATCACAGACCTCATACTAACATACCAATATCACACACCTCATACTAACATCACAGACCTCATACCAACATACCAACATCACAGACCTCATATCAACATACCAACATCACAGACCTCATACTAACGTCTGCACAGACCCTATAAGCCCTGCAGGGCCTGGTGAGACCTTGACGAAAACCACAGCTTCTCTCTGAGTCACAGCACATCAGAGCTGGGGGTAGGGCAGAAAGAACATATTCACAGTGCCTTGGGTTCAGTGGAACCTGCTGGTTGGCGTCAGGGTAAGTCTCCATCGGCTGCCTATCTTTGGCCAGACATAGCTCTAAAGCAGCGGTTCTCAGCCTTCCTGAAGCTGCGACCCTTTAATATAGTTCCTCATGTAGTGGTGACCCCCCCAACCTTAAAATTATTTTGTTTCTACTTCATAACTGTAATCTTGCTACTGTTATGAACTGCAATGCAGATACCTGTGTTTTCCCAAAGTCTCCCGGCCAACTCTGTGAAAGGGTCGTTCAACCCAGAGGTCACAACCCGCAGGTTGAGAACCACTGCTCTGGACCCACCTGGAAGATTCCAAAAGGCCTGCAGTTCAGGTAACAGAGATGTGAGAACCTTTCCCACCACCTCTTCCCTCTACCTTTGCTCTAAGATACTGAGCACCAACGTGGACCTGGCAACCGACATGCATGAAACTGACGAAGCCCCAAGGTAAACACTATAACATATTGATGATTGGGTACCTTCGTAGGGCTCTGTTTTTGAGGTACATTAACTAGTCCTGCCGTGGTGTCTTTGTGTGTCCAAAACAACACGGACTGTGTAGCCTACATGGGTCCATCACAAGCACTTGAGAAACTACAACACCCATATCTACCACAACAGCTGGAACACAGTGTTAGACTCTAGAGCAGTGGTTCTCAACCTTCCTAACCCTGTGACCCTTTCATACAGTTCCTCATGTTGAGGTGACCCCACCCCGACCTTAAAATTACTTTCACTGTTACTTCATAACTGTAACTTTGCTACTGTAATGAATCATAACATAAATATCTGTGTTTTCTGATGATCTTAGGCGACCCCTGTGAAAACATTATTCAAACCCTTAGAAGGGGTCATGACCCACAGGTTGAGAATCATGGCTCCACACATAGTAGGGACCAGGTGTTAATTTCTCTTGCATGTTCTTCAAGATACACAAGCTCGGAGGTGCCCAAGACACATTTGTAAGTAGATACGTGGTTCAGATAATTTGTTGACCAGGTTGTCAACCTGAGATTCCCTCCAAGGTCATGTCTGAGACCCTTCATTTGCATGAATATTGAGGTACTAGCACAGATGGGGAGGGATTGCTTTGCTCTCTCCTAGATTTGACCATCCCTAGAGAGGGAGGAAGACAGGGGAGTTGCATGACTAAACTTGATGGACCAAAAGTGGCAAAGAATAAATATCAGCAGCACTTGGGAGCCTGAAGCAGGAATGTTGCCGTGAGTTTGAGATTGACCACCCTGGGCTGTACTAACCCTAGGCCAGCCTGTCTCAAAACAACCGCTACCACCAACAAAAACCTATGCAAACCAACACATCTCGGATTCACCAAGGACTGGATGAACACACCTGTATGCACAAGGGCATGTTCACACTATGTGCTTATTATATGCTGGCATATAATAGGTATGTCACGGCTGGCATGTACTCATCAACATCAAATTATTAGATGAATGATAAAGGCCTGTGGTTTATAGTAGCCGTTTTCATTATTCATTGTCATTTATTTTGATTAAATCCAAGCACAGGTGGTATACACCTTTAATCTTAGCACTCTGGAGGTAGGAGGGTCTTCTATGAGTTCAGGACCAGCCTGGTCTACATAGGGAGGCCAGCCAAGGCAATACAGTGAGACCCTGTCTCGAAACAATAACAACAACAAAGTGTTTTGACAAAAAATAAGTACCAGTATATTTACCCCCTTTTCACGCTACTTCCTGAGGTGCTAAAAACCCACCCTTAAAAAAATGTTCACTATTTAAATAAAAATCTGTGGGTACTAGGTATACACCTGTTATCCCAGAATTTGGGAGGTGGTGGTAGGCCAGGCAACACTGGGGAAACCCTCTTTTTTATTTTATTTGGTTTTTCGAGACAGGATTTCACTGTAGCTTTGGAGCCTGTCCTGGAACTAGCTCTTGTAGACCAGGCTGGCCTCGAACTCACAGAGATCTGCCTGCCTCTGCCTCCAGAGTACTGGGAGGTGTCACCACCGCCCAGAGGGAAGCCCCTTTCTTAAACAACAATAAACAGCTATGGGTTACAAAGAGAAAATCACAAGAGGAGGAAAGCTGCCTTTTACCTACTGAGAGGCCGTAGGCAAGTGATATCACTTCCTGAGCCTTGGCGTCCTCCTTTGTACAATGGGATTGGTCCTGCCCTACCTCACAGGGTCCTCTTAGTAATATGTAATGACATGCAGGGGAGAACTGTTCTGTAAATTCATACACACATGTTCTTATTCTAGAAATCTACTCGTCTCAATGACACTATACCAAGAACGCCTTACAAATTATTGCCTCTGAGTGGAGCGGTCCTCCCCAGGACAGACACTGGACACACAGCTGAGCCCACTGCTGTGTCAGTGGAGTCCTATCTCACATACTCAGAGGACTTTCCTTGGGCCAACGGAGAGCGTCCTGACACTATCTAGTGTCTGTTGAGGGCAATCTGTTCCTGTATACTTGGGTTGTTTGAAAATCCTGGCGATTTCCTTGCATGGCCCAGGGCTGCCGGGAGGAGAGATTCCAGAGGTTTGCGCCCAGGTCCCAGGTCCTACGCAGAGCAAGAGGAACCCGGCTGGACAGCCCATGGCTCCTCCCTGTGCTCTGCCTCGCCTTCCTCTGAGCAGAGGCGGTGCTTAAGCTGTGTCACTTTCGACCTGGGGAGGCTCCCAACACCAGAGCCTGCAGTTTCCGAGGTGTCCAGGCGGCGCAGAGGCCCCCAGCCAGAGGAGGATCATCTCAAGAGCTTCAAAAATGACAGCCGGGGGGTGGGGGGGCGAGGCAGACAGTGGCGTGTAACCCCACAGGCCTGCGGACAGAGGCAGACAGGGCCTAGGCTGTGGCTACTTTGGTCCTTAACTGAAGAACTGGGAGCTAAGAGGGGTGGCTCAACGAGTGGATTCTCTCCAGGATAGGGGAAGACAGCTGAGGGAATGTGCAGGCGCGAGTACCACCGGTAGTTTCAACTACCGGGTATGGGGTGGGAGGGAAGCCAAAGTTTGGGTGGATCCTCCCAGCCTGCTGGGTAGGCAGCCAGTCACTGGACCATGGGAATGAGGAAAACATAGAGGGAGGGCCACACAGGGCTGGGGACTCCCGCGCGCATCCGGAGAGCCCAAGCCACCTTAAGGTCTTCCCCCGCGCCAGCGGAAGAATTCCTTAGTAACGCAAGCTTGAACACATACAAGACAGAGAGCCCAACTCACACCATTTGGGGGATGGCTGGGCCAATCCCTTGAAGCATCCACCCCACGCTGTTCTCCACTATGCCGCCCCCTCCAAGACCAAGCTGTGTGTACACACACAAACAGTCAGGCGGGGGAAGCGACGCCTCCCTCCTGGTGCGGAGACGCAGGGCACAAACACCGATCCCTCCCCTCTACATGCCGCGCCCCCTTCTCAGCTCACACGCCCCCTGGCCCCCACCCTGAGAACTCCGCAAAACCAAAGCCAAGGAGGCCGAGTGAAGGGCTTGAATCCTGGATTGTCTTTTAATGCCAATAAATAACCAGCTCCGACTCCCGGTCCTGGGGACGCCTCCTCCGGTGGCATCCAGGAACAAGCGCGCGGCCCTCCGGGTCCCCTAGACATCGGTCTCAGCCAAGCCACCGCCCCCCATCTTCCCCTAAAACCTGTGCCTGTGACCGTCTCCTGCTAGGCCCCCCTCATCAGCACACTCCACAGCCCTTGGGTTACTCGCCAGCAAGGCTTTTTGGAGCCTGTCAACTTACACCAGATCTGCAGGGCGTTTCTATCCCCCAGACCCCATTACTCCGAGGCCACGGGAATGCTAATTCTTAAAACCAACAGAATCGCCACAGCAGCGAGAACGGCCAAAGCTGCCACTGCAATGGATCTACCAAGGTTGCTTCCACTGCTCCCAGCCGCCGCGCCCTCCGAGGCCCGCGGGCTCACCGGAGACGAAAGGAGGGGTCTGCCGCCAGTCTAGACGAGAGCCATCCACAGATATCGCCGAGCCCGGCGGGGACAGCCGCGACCACAGACACAATCCATCAGCCCGGCGGGAAGGGCAGCGTGGACGGACGGACGGACACGGGGACACACACACACACACACACACGTTCCCTCCCGCAGCCCCGAATGCTGCAGCCGCGCCCGCCGCCGCCTCCCCAGTCGCGCTCCGACCTCGGCGCAGAGCACGGTCGGAACAGCTGCAAGTTTGCCAGGCGCTGGAGCAACTGCTCGCTGCAGCAAACGAGGTTCCAAAACAAAAGGGAGAGGAATCTCGCTCCCGGGCTTCCTCCCGGCGGGTCGGAACCCCGCACACTTGACATCGGCTACACCGCGCAGCTCCAACGCGAGTGCGGCTCCAGACGCGCGTCCCCAGCCCCAGGAACCCTTCTGGGTTTCGGAGGTCCGGTGTCACGGTCCCTACAGCGCGGGGAGCGGGGCCCACCACAGGACAAACCCTGGGAAGGGACGAGATCGGAGAATGCGATGCCCCCTAGACCCAGAACAGGGGACGGTGGAAGGGTGCGGACAGCGGGCTGGCTAACGCACTGGAAGGGGGAAGGGGGAGAATTGTTCGGAGCAGTTTTCCCGGATTTATCTATAATCAAGAGCACGTCATGTAGCCCTCCTCCCGGGTCCCCGAATCCACCCGCAAGCCGAGGTGACTAAAAGAGGAGGGCGGACAAGGGATGCTCACCTCGGGGTTCCTCCGGCCGCCGCGCTGAGCCCGCGTCGGGGGTGGGGGAAGGGGACAGGGAAGGGGAAGGGAGGGACCAGGCTCCAGAGAGCCGACTCCTGCTGGGAGTTCGGCGCGTCCCAGCCGTGAGGGGATCCGGCACCCCAGCGGACCGACCCAGTCGAGAAGGGAGGGAGGGAGGGAGGGGAGACAGGGAGGGAGGGGCAGGTAGAGGGAGGGAGTAGAGGAAGGAAAAAAATGATCCTTGTACTGACACAGGGAAAGAGAATGTAGGAGAGTGACGTCCAGGCCCCGCCTCCCCCTCCGGCCACGTGCAAAGACTTGAAAGGAAAGAGGGAGGCGGCAAGCCTGCTGGGTAATGTAGTTCGCCTTTCTTTCCTGGGATGGCGGGCCCTGGAGAGCTGGGAACCGAGGGAACGCTGGGGATGCCGCCTGAAATGCCTGGACAGACCAGTGTTTTTACACTGACATAGCCCTCCAACGACCTCTTGCGCTAGCGGGACACTCTATGTTGGGGGACAGAACTGAGGGTAAAGGCACCGTCCGGCTTGCAGAGAAACACTTTATCTTAAAATCAGGCAGGCTGAAAGGATAAGGACTTCCGCGCTTAAAGTGTAAAGTCTGTCCTAATGGCAGATAAGAGAAAATGTAGTGTATGCACTGGGAGAGATGTTGTGGGGGGAGACAAGTGGCGTTATTAACACGGCATTAAGTACCACCGTAGGTTATTGAGATTCATATGTTATAATTAACGTTTATGCATCGCTGTGGCAGGGGCGGGATGCTGTAATTAGATATGCACTTTGCGACCAATTAATTTTCCATTGGCCATGCTAAAAGCTGAGCCATCGCATAGCTGGAAGATTCGATGCAGTGGATGATACGGTCATCACTTGACCAGATCGCCACTGTTTTGGTTAAAACTGAGGTTAGCGCAGAGGCCTCCAGGAGGAGTATAAGATGCTTTATGTCTCACCAAGCGGTGGAGTCGGGTGTTGGAACGGACCTGCTACAGAAATTCTTTGCGCGATTAATTTGTAAAACATTCAGTGAGCATATCCGGGCATGCAGGGACCAGGAAGCCCCTCAGTCTGTGCCCTCCAGGAGCTCAAACTTGTGGAAGGGCCACAGTCTGTGAAAGAATAGGGGATAAGTGAACACTTAGTACAGGGACAAACACAAAGCACCATGTTACCTCTGGAGGAGCAGCCAACCAGAATACATGTGGAAAGGCTTCCTGAGGGATGGTATTTGCATGAAGAGTTAATAAGGTTTTTAACAAGGGGCAGGCATCTGTAATGGCTATGGTAGGTTCTAGGTTCAGAAGAGAGCTAATTCTGCAACCCCCAGCTATTTGGCTGAACAGGGGGCAGGTTGTTGGAGGGAAGGGCATTGTGGAAAGGGAGGGATGGCTAGAGGGTGAGCTTTGAACACTAAACAAACCAGGCCATGGGCCGGAAGCAAAACAGAATACATGTTCACATCCTGTGGAGAGCCCCTTTGATTCTTGAACCAAAACCAAAGTTCTCAGTGAGTCTCTCTCTCTCATACATACATACATACATACATACATACATACATACACACACACACACAAACAGAGAGAGAGAGAGAGAGAGAGAGAGAGAGAGAGAGAGAGAGAGAGAGAGAAAACAAGTTGCATTGTAGGCTCAGAGAGTTTGCCTATCATCTACAACCAACAACTGGTACAAGGCAGAATGTGTGCTGTATGCCAACTGTCTGGGTGCCAGGCACAGGTTTTTCCCCCGGCAACATGCTCTCTCCATTACCAAAGGAACACGAGTGCACCTGACTTCTTTGGGGGTCTATCCTTAGCAGTATACCTCATTGGCTCAGCAGTAAGTTATTTTTATGCTCTAACATCTGGATGGTTTCCTGGGTTGACAAACTATTAACTAATAGTACCAGATTCTAGGCTTCCATCAAATTCCCATTTCCTCACCTTGCTCTCAGGGCTGGGTTTTGCACATCCAGTGACAGGCACGCCACTTGCAAAGCAACTGAGAAGGAGTTGTCTGGTCTTGTCTTCGCCCTGGCTGCAAGTCTCCTCACCTTTCAGAGGTGAGGAGAGGCTGAACGATCTGTAGAATATAAAACATCCTTACAGAGCACTTGTGGGGGCGCTAGGGTTTGGGCCATGGCTAAGCACAGCAGAGGGGACTCTTTTAGTCAGCCTGATCCCTGAGTTCGAATATTGGCTTGATCCCTCATAGCTGTGACCATGAGCAGCTAACTTAACCTCCAAGTAGGATAACCTTGAGGAACTCATTTAACTGCCTTAGCCTTATGGGACAGTGGAGATCTGGTTTTTATGTGGGTCTGTCCTGTGGCCTGTGGGCAGTGTGGTTGAGTTCCTTTCCTGTGCCAAGATCTTTCTGGTCTGTGAAGATGACTGTGTATTTTTTTTCTTTCTGTAATTATAGGTCAGCAGAGCTGACGTAGTGGGAAGGAATCCTGAGTCCTTCATCCTAATATGGGAAATAAGTTCTTTTGTCTTCAAGGAACCTTGGCCCATTTTTGCTCTTTCCCCATCAGCTGGCTGAGGTCTATGTTCTTTCTGTTCCTGAAGACACCATACTGAGTTTCCTTGCCCAAGGCTGGCTCCCCTCGGAGAGTGGGTAGCGCCATGAGACTCTGCATGGGTGAAAGATGCAAGAGGGAGGGGTTTTTTATTTGTTTTGTTTTGTCTGTTGTCTCAACATATTCTATAAATGAAAACCCAGCATCTTTCTGGTTCAAGAAGTCCAAAAAGCTTCTAATCTATGCTTGTCCAAGATGCTGGTAAAAGAAATACACATCTCCGTCCCCCAAATCCTTCTCTCAGCTTTCTCCACAGCTTTTCTGAGTGAAAAGTTCCCTCCAGTGGGCTTCACATTTATGTATCTGTCTATTCACTTCTTTTGCAGTGCAGGGACCCAGGACTTCATACACGCTAAGCAAGACATTACCTCAGATCTTCTCCTTCAGCCTCCTCACACTGTCTGAAGTGTAACTGAGATAGCCAGAAAGACTGGTGGAGAGAAGCTGGCTGCTTTCAGGAGCTGGGAGTTCATGTTGATATTCAGGAGACAGTAGAAAAGGAATGAAGTTCCCTACTATGTAAGGTGACTTTTGGTGAACTAAGGATCCAGGAGGTGCAATGGTCAGAAAAGGCTTTGGGGAGGAAAATGGATCCACAACTACATGAATTTTCTCACCGGGAGGAAGTCATCAGAAGCCTGACTCGATGGGGGTGTGATACTGGCCTGAGAACTCTGCAAAAGTCGTGACATTTGACAGGAACTGGAATGGCTTCATTGTCCATCGTGGTGGCTGCTCACCCGACAAGTGCTCTTCCGGTGTCTGTCCTGTTGGCCTAGAGAGATACTGGCTTGATAAACCTAGGTTAAATTTCACTCCTGCCTCATCTCATCTTCCATTACACTACCCTGAAAACCATTGCCTGGAAGGAAGATGCGAATCGATCCCAGAGGCGGCCATCAGTGAAGAAGAAAGGGATATGGGCAAAGAGCTGTGAACTTGAGAGAAGCCAAAGTGAAGTAAGAGGCAAATCAAGGAATGTTCATTGAAAGCATGCTATACAGAAGTCATGACAAGGTACCTGTGGGGTTTGGGGTACCACCTGACCCTATCTCACTGTGTGACATTGCCTCTCTCTGGGCCTCAGTTCTTACATCTGTAAGGCGAGATCACCGGGTCTGATCTCTGAGATTGTCTCCCTTTAAGAAGTTTGTAATCTTTTTGGCAAAAGGAGCTGTGGAATTAAATGGCCAAGAGGCTGAATTTTCAACCTGGAAAATTTCCAACCTGCAGGAAGAGCTCATCATTCTCTTTAGAGAAAGCCCTGGAGCCCAAACAGGCACATAAAGCAGGCAGCCCTTGCCTCGCAAGATTCAAGGACATTGAGAGGCCAGTGTATCAGCAGGCGTTTCTCAGGACCCCTAGATCTCAGGTCAGTGATGTGAGCACCCGTTCTTGACCTTGATAAGGGCTTGGGGGAAAACTGACCACATTTCTCTACCACACTCAAAAGAAAGGGAATTATTGTCTCCCAGGAAGGGGTAGACTAGGCTAATTAAACCAGATCTGTATACCTGATCCAAGGCTCCATTGGCTAGGTTGAGTAGGCTCCATCAAATTGAGTCAATCCAGTTTTAATTTCTTCTTGCTGAGAATCTGTAGGAAGAGACTGAAAAGCTTCTGCCCGCTATTGATAGCTCCTTAAGTCAAAGCCTGTGGCCAAGGCCAAGATAAGGAAGCCAAAGAAGTGCATAGAGAGGGAAAAACGGGGAGAAAAGGAGGGAGGATGGAAGGCAGCTGCTTAGAAAGTTCTCAATCACTGGACGCCTTGCTGTGCCCCTCTGGCTTCTTATTGTCATCTCCTTTGCTTTGTGCCAGGTTAACTGGGTTTTGGATCTTTAGTTCAAAGACCTTAGAGTGCAGAAAGGAGTTAACCCCCTAGCTGACTATCTCTTCTCCTCAAAATGCCTTCTCTCTTCAAATCCCAGATGTCCCTCCCTTCAACTGGTTTGTAAATCCTGTCTGCTAAAGTCTTATGCTGAACTGTCTGCAAAATAATTTGGCCTTGAACCTTCCACACCTCTAAATAATTTTCAAAGAACAATAGCTAAGTTATCAATTAAACTATTAAAAGAAAGTGAAGCTGGATGTGTGAAGGAAATACTCTGAGTTTCATAGCAGGTAGGGAGCTGGCAGTCTGAGGAAGCTGTGGATCTCATGGCTAGGGAGCTTGGACTCATCCCACATCTCCAAACGTCAGGTTGCACCTCTCAATGTCTACCAAACACTCACCCAGCTACAGGAAGCTATGGGTGTATTGTCCATCCTTACTGGTATACTTGGACTAAGGTTTCCTTTTTCCCTTCTGAGGCCTCAGAGGTGTGAGGCCTTACTGGATGCTTCAGATGATTCTATGTCAGGAACAATTATCCTGGGTCAGCTGCGCCTTCACCTCATTAGCCAAAGGAAAGGCTGGGTTCCATTAAAATTATCTGCCTCTGCCTGCTTGCCCTCCTCTATTTAATATATGCACCAAAACAGGCATTTTAAAGATGAAATCAATGTCTTTAAATAACTTTCAAAACTAGTTTTTAAAAAATTCATCTATAAAGGGGTTGGAGGTATGGCTCAGCAGTTAAGAGTACTTGCTGCTCTTCCAGAGGATCCGGGTTCAGACACCCCAGCACCCATGATGAGGGGCTCACAACTGCCTGTAACTCCATCTCCAGGGGATCTAACTCTCTCTTCTGTTCTCTGTGGGAATCCACACATGTGCCTTACATGCGTGCAGATGCACATGCATGTACACATAAACTTGCATACAAAATAATGGGCTTTGTCATGATGTTTTTTTCATACATGTGTATCATCGTTCTCTGCTTATAGTCACTGTTAATTATCACCTGTGTCCTCTTGACACTTCCAAGGGTCTACTTCTTCCCCAAGTGGTCTGCTTTTGTGTGCATGCATGTGTGCGTGTGTGTGTGTGTGTGTGTGTGTGTGTGTGTGTGTGTGTGTGTGTGTAAAGTCCAACTGGCTATGTAGCCAAGGATGGTCTGGAACACCTCATCTTCCTGCCAATGCCTTCCTGGGATTTCAAGCATATACAATCCTGCAGGGCTCTCTTTTTCTTTTTTTTTTTTTTGAAAACAAACAAGTAGTTTATTATGTGTATTACAGTAGTGGAAATGGCACTGTATGCAATTTGAATTCTTCTTTAGTCACTTAATGAAATTAAAAAGATGTTTTCTATACTAATACAGTCTTTGTAGACCACACCTGAAAGATTATTTAAATGACAATTTTTAGCATCTAGTAGATGTTTATTCTAAGACATCAAGGATGACAGTTACACATTAAAATTTGCATGAATCTGGGCTCAAGGAAGCTCACAGTTCAGAAGACAGACATATTTTAAACAGAAATGGCAACACAAGATTCAAATTCAGGGTTGGGGGTATAACTCAGTGAATTAGCATTTGCCCAACATGCACCAAAACCCTGGATTCTATCTCCAGCAATGGGGGAAAAAATCAAATTAAAAACAAGTATATACTATAACAGAGAGGTTGTTTGGGCTTAAGTTGCACCTCAAAAGAGTGGGGCCAGTGAGACGTTCAGTAGGTAAAGCGCTTGGCGTGCAAGCTCAACAACTTGTGTTCCATCCCTAGATCCCACATAAAGGGAGGAGAGGACCCGCTCCACAAAGCTATCCGTAACCTCCACTGCCATGAACCCCCATACACATGCATATCATGCACACACAATAATAATAAATAAAAATTTATTTTGAAATTAATTAAAAAGAAGGAAACAAAGGATAAGGTGGCAGGGATTGATTCATGACACCATCTGGACAGGAAAGGTCTTGGCATCTGAATGTGCTGGGGATGGAAAGAAGGCCATGGAGGTGGGGGAAGGAGGCCATGGAGGTGAGGGAGGGAGGCTATGGAGGTGGGGGAAGGAGGCTATGGAGGTG
>PVIU01004294.1:0-10000 GCA_004026605.1 Ondatra zibethicus
GGAGGGATGGGGGTGGGCCTTGGACTTCCAACAGGGCAGGGCACCATGCCCTCTTTCAAGGAAGAAGGGGGAGGGAGGAGGGGTGGGGGGTAGTGGGAGGGGACCGGGAGAAGGGGAAGAAAGGAAAAAATTTTTTTTTTATCTTTAATTATGTTCTTGAATGGAAAAAATAAAACAAAACAATGTATGGAAAAAAAATTGAAAAGGTTTTTTTCTTATTACAATATAAAGCACATTACAGGTATACCAAATAATCCTACAGGTCAGGCAGTTACAGAAAGGTCAAACCGTACTATAAAGAATATGCTGAACAAACAGAAAGGGATGGAAAATACCCACAGAAATAGATTGCATAATGCTTTATTAACCTTGAATTTTCTTAACACTAATGAGAAAGGAACAAGAGCAGCAGAGAGGCATTGGATAATGGAAAAAACTTCTGAATTGAATCAACCAGTATATTTCAAGGATGTGTTGACCTCACAATGGAAACCAGGAGATGTGCTACATTGGGGAAGGAGTTTCACTCTTATTTCCACAGGAGAAGAAAAACTATGGATACCATCAAAATCAATAAAGATTTGCTTTGAAAAGAAGAAACCTCTTGAAAAAGAGAAATGACAGCTCATCCACAATGGTGACAGCCATACAGGTGGTAAGGAAAGCATATAGAGTTGGAGCAGGGTTCTGCACTTATCTTTACAGAAAAATTCACATCTTCAAAAATTCAAGAGACCCTGGATATTTGAATGATGACAGAAGGAAAAATAGCTATCCACTAAGAATCATCTAGAAAAAGAAATACAAGTGATAAGTTCAGTTAATATATATACATTTAAATATATATCTCTATATATTTTATTAATATATTCAGTTGGTTGGAGTTGGACAATGGCTCTGTACTTCTCTAAATCCAAGCTTGTTGTTAAAAGGAACATTCAGAGTTTTTGTCTCATATCAGGAGCCATCTGGTATGGAACAGAAGGAAGACTTTAGGAAAAATTTTACTTTCTCCATGTCTATTTTGTCTATATCATATTCTTTATTAAATGTATGTCTCTATGAATAATGTTTAAGTTTTCCCCGATGAACAATAGATCTTCCTACAGATCCTTTTCCTGCAGTAATCTTTGAAATTTCCAGGGAGAAGATGGGGCCCCACAGCAACAATGCCACCTGATTGAGATGACATTGTGACATTGATAGCGCTACTATAAGACCGGTTCTTTGGGTACTAACTGCTGAAATGGTGTACCTTCTCATGACATTCTGGCCAGAACTCCAAATAAGAACTTTGGGAAAAAATGTATCAACTGCTCAGAAATTGTTTGCAACTATACTAGACAGTAATTTTGAAACTTAACCATCACTTTACTTTTGCAGGATTCCATTAAGAGAACATCACCCCCATGACAGTGAGAAGCAATTCTAGAGGACGACACCCCTATCCCATAACAGTTGTCCTTAGGGTTGGGAACACTGTTTAGGGGTTGTTGATTATTACTTGTACTAAATAGAGGGTTGGGGTAAAAACTATGTTTGTTCTTAAAAAAAATAATAATAGTGGATAATAGAGTGAATACTTGTGAGCTATTGTTTATGAATAATTTACATTGGTATAGATCTTGGTTTATTGATACAAATTTAAGGTCAATCTTGTTATATGCATATTTCTGCTCTTGATTAAGGTGTTGTGATTGCATAGTTCATTTTAAAATTTAATGTATAATTAAGAAATATAGGTTAATAGATAATCATCTATAATAGTCAAGCTTGTAGTCATGTTAGTTAGATTTTCTAGATGTATAGAGATATATTTCAGTTAGATAGGTATTCTTCAAATCTTTCAGAGACCTTCAGAATATGGCATTTAAAATGTTTAAGAACTTAAGACTTTTATGACAGTGAGACACATCTGCTTCTGGCGGCACCAGTTACTTCAAGAGGAAGATGGGCATCGAAGAGGCTCTCTATGGAGTTTGCTAGCCATTTGGGCAAGAAATTGCTCATGCCTGGATTGCTCAGCTGGACATGCAGGACCCACAGAGAAATGACTGCTGAACTTGCCTAAAGGTGAGATGATCCTTCGGGGTCCCTGCTTCATTAAAGAGTCTGCTAGACATTCTGCAGGACACAGAAAATGACTGACAAACTGCCAATAAAGGTGGAACTGTCTTTGAAATTTCCTGCTTCATGGAAAAGTCTGCTGGATACTATGGGCCTGTAGTCTGAAGATGGATGCCCCAATGATACAGAAGAACTTTGGGTGACTGTCCAGGCAGCAAGATGTCTCTGTCAATTCTAGAGTTTTGGAAGTTGTTTACAATGTACTTCCTGTTTACTTCGGTAATATTATATTCTTCTTGAGTCTTTGATGGAGTTGAAGAATAAATGGTTATAGTTATAGTTTTCCTTAGTTATGATAAAAGATAAAGTAGATATAAATATTGTAACTATAATTCTTGCTTGATAACTGTTTTGTTATATGTAATTTTACTATGTTAAAGTGAAAGCCTTCCTTTTTGTTTAAACAGAAAAGGGGAAATGGTGTAGGAGGTCCTTCTGTCTATGTGTTGTTTTTAATTGGTTAATGAATAAAGAACTGCTTTGAGCCTATGGCAGAGAAGAACAGAACTAGACTGGAATGCTAGGCGGAATGCTGGGAGAAGGAAGGACAGAGTCAGGAGAAACTATGGAGCCTCCGCCAGAGTTAGACATGCCAAAATTTTGCCAATAAGCCACTGCCACATGGCCATACACAGATTAATAGAGATGGGTTAGTTTAGGATATGAGTTTAGCCCAAAATACACTTAAGCTATTGGCCAAACAGTATTGCAAATAATATGGTTTTCTGAGTGGTTATTTCGTAGCTGGGCAGCTGGGATGAACAAGCAACCCAACCTCCAACACTTAAATGCTTGCTTGTTATGTGGAAAGGCTTAAGTTCTGTTTCTACTACCAGAAACAAACAAGCAATGAAATAACTGATTCACCCAAGTCACTCTCCGATGTACCCATCGAGCCTGCTGCCCATAAGTGCTTCTCTTGGGGGTAGACATTCTTGTTAACATTCAAAGTACTGAAGAAAATAACATCAGAATAGCTTTGCAATCACCTGCTTATGGGTGAAAGTTTGCAAAACCAATGAAAACCCATCTCTATAAAATGCTGACCTTAAACCCAAGTCCGACCACTTACTTGCTGTGATATCTTAAGAAAAACGAATTCGCCTCTGAGCTTTCATTGTCTCACTATAGAATCTACGGTCCTGCTGGGAGCTGTTGTGAGGACTAAGCAGTTCCACACACAGCATCTGAGCTGTTCCTCATGAGTGGTAGCAGTTGTCACGGTCAAGTACAGTCAAGATTGTCATGGGTGCTGCCCAGGCATCCCTCCAGTTGGTGTAGTCCTCGACCTCGCTTTGCAGGTACCAGCAGTGCCTAGTGCAGAGGATGTCATAGCAACCTCTAGATGAATAAACAAGTAAAGTCATTAATTGATGAGATGTCATCAACCAATATGACTGCCAGACATCCTTGCCACAAATAAACCATTAGTCTGTCATCAGGAAACAAAGCACACCGACACCTCCTCAGTCCCAAGGAACACAGCCAAGAAGAAGAACAGGAATGACTTGCCAGAGCTATTAGCATATATTTATATTCAAGAATGTTTGCTTTTTATAGGTGTGGTGGTTTGAAAGAAAATGGACACCAAAAGGAGTGGCACTATTAGTAGGTTTGACTTTGTTGGAGTAGGTGTGGTCTTGTTAGAGGAAGTGTGTCACTGTCAGGGTGGGCTTTGTGGTCTTTTTGTCAAGCTTCACTCAGTGGGGCAGTCCGTCAGCTTCCTGTTGCCTCTGAGTCAAAATGTAGGACTCAGCTCCAGCACCACATCTGCCTGCAGGTCACCATGCTCCCCACCATGATGATAATAGACTGAACCTCTGAAACTGTGAGCTGCCACCGCAATTAAATGTTTTCTTATAAGAGTTGCCATGGTCTTGGTGTCTCTTCACAGCAATTAAAATCCAAGCTAAGACAATAAATAAGTAAAAAAAAATGAAAATAGACTAAATGTTCATCAGTTTGAGTAAATGATAAATGAGATATTTGTTTTCAGCTGATATCTATTAACTTAAAAATTCTAATTGTGATAAATGAAAACAATAGTTGGATAAACAATGTAATACTAACGCTTGCTTTTTTAAAAGTGTATTTGCAAGCCGGGTGGTGGTGGCGCACATCTTTAATCTCAGCACTCAGGAGGGAGAGGCAGGCAGATCTCTGTGAGTTCGAGGACAGCTTGGTCTACAAGAGCTAGTTCCAGGACAGGCTCCAAAACAACAGAGAAACCCTGTCTCGAAAAACCATAAATAAATAAAACGTGTTTTCATGAAGAGAGGAAAATGGAGACACACAAGACACATACCAAAATCACAACCAGCTATTTCTGATTTATAGATTTAGGATTATTTTAATTTATTTCTTGGTGTATATTTTTCCTTAATATGACAAAAAGAAAAGAACTGGTACTGAAGAAAGTAGATCTGAAGTACTAGCCTGGGAGGTAAGGTAGGAGGAAAGAAATACCGTGTCCGTCTATGCAGACAGACTCTCTGGAAAGTCACTCGGTCACCCCCCTACATGTCCAACCAGTACGACCCCCAACCACCTATCACTCCCCAAGCATCCCCAGACTGACATCACAGAACAATCTCAGTGCTGCAAATATGACATCACCAGCTCAGATACTTGGAAACACCAAGGATCACAATGTTTTACCATCCTTTCAAGCACCTGACATCTAGCAAATACAGTGAACCTCACATGGACACATTCCCAGCTATTAAAATCCAAACCCACTTGTGTTGTCTCTAGCCCTTGAGGTGCCTGATACAAAGGAAGCAAGATTGAATACCTGACTGATAAGGCTGAGCAAATATGTCTTTCAAAATGGGCTACAGGGGAAGTTGAGGTTGGAACTGTGCAATACGCATGAGACTCTAGCTAGGTTCGAGTAAAAGGTGAGTCTCAATTTAGTGAAGTGTGACTCCTAGGATATGTGTCTAAGAAAAGCCATTTTATTACCTTCAAATCCACTAGGGTTTGTGGTATATTATTGAAAGTCTAAAGCAAGGTGGTAAGTACATAAAAGATTTTCAAGGATAGGTGCAAATTATGTATAATGCAAATTATTTATAATTGGTCTAGTATGATTTGGTCTTTCTATGTTTTAAAACAACTTATTTGGAATATCAAAAGAAGTAACTTTTATCTTCATCAATAGAGTCTTATAGAACTTGGAAGAATCGAGGTAGAAACGGCCTGCAAGCTTCCTCCCCGAGAACTAACTCTCACAGTGTCTGAAGGGGCTGTGCAAGCCGCCAAGGCACAAAGCCAATCGATAAACCTACGCAGCTGTTAAGCCTGAGTCACAACAATGACCAGCCCAGTAAGACATCCCCAATGGTGCAATAGTGACATTTTTATCTTGGGGGTAGCCACAGCTATCTAATTGGACTTAAGGTCCACTCAGTAGGATAGAATTCATGCCTGGAACTGTACAAGATCGTGCACATTGCAAGAAACCTACTGCTCCCACTTTCCTAGACCAATGCAATTTCTACCCTCATTCTAAATACCCTATCCATATACACACAGGTAAGTGTGGCTCTCGCCCCTACAAAAATTGTCTTATTTGTTTAGTTAGGTTATTTATTTATTTATTTATTTATTTATTTATTTAGGCCCGGTGGTGGTGGCACATGTCTTTAATCCCAGCACTCAGGAGGCAGAGGCAGTTAGATCTCTGTGAGTTCCAGACCAGCCTGGTCTACAGAGAAACTGCCAGGACAGGCTTAAAAACTATACAGAGAAACCCTGTCTCAAAAAAAAAAAAAAACCAAAGAAAAGAAAGAAAGAAATAAAAAAGAAAAAGTATCTTTCTTTTTGCAACAACAGATAGAAACCATTATAGAGACCCACAACTGCTCAAAACACAGAAAATAAATCACTGTGGGTTGTCTAGTTGATACATCTACAACACAACCCTACACCAAAGACTTGGTTGGGGAACATCACAGAAGAAGGGGAGTAACAGAAGAAGGGGAGTAACCAGAGGGCCAGGATGTCTGCTGTAAAATTGTGCCTTCTAGATATGACAAAGAAGCTATACCCACAAAGCTCAACAGTATGGTGGCTTAAAAGACCTGAACAATGACGATTCCAGTTTATATGACAGCATGAATGGGGGACATTTCATAAGGTCCCACCCCTAGATGAAGAGCCACAGTCAATGTACAGCTGCAGAGAGAGGGAGAATTCTTTTTTTCCAGGGTCAAGCCCCCTGATTGGTTGTCTAATTCCAACCTGAGTCAGACTGGTCAGCCTTGAATATAAGAGCAAAATTAAATTGATTCACTCTCTCCCTCTCTCTCTCTCTCTCTCTCTCTCTCTCTCTCTCTCTCTCTCTCTCTCTCACACACACACACACACACACACACACACACACACACACACACACCGATAATAATTAAAGAAGAGGTCATAAATTGGAAGGGAAGTTGGTCAGGGGGAGACTTGGGAGGACTTGGAGGGAGGAAAGGGAAGGATGAATTGATATAAACACCATGTTCATATATAAATGCTCAAAAATTTAAAAAGTAACTTACTCCCTTAAGTAGAACAATTTTCTCAATTGTATTTTTGTTCGTGTGTGTGTGTGTGTGTGTGTGTGTGTGTGTGTGTGTGTGTGTGTGGCGTGCATGCTTATATATACATGTGTTTGCATGTGTGGGGTGTGTGGGCATGTGTGTCTGTGGGTATATATAAGAAAGAGGTTTACATCAGGGTGTCTTTCTTGATCTCTTTCCATTTTATTTAGTTACGTAAGCTTCCTTTCATCTGTGTAGAGATAACCTGTGCATGTCCATCCATTGGGCCACCAGACAGAGTGGTATCAAATAAATGTCGTAGGCCTGGGAACAGGAAGTGTTAGAGGCTAGACTTAGCTTGGTGAAAAGATGAAAGGCACCAGGTTCCTGGTGGGATGGCGTTGAGGTGGAGATGGGAAGAGAACCAGGGTGTGGAGCACAGCATTCATGCCTGTGAAGCAAGAGTGCTCATTTATCTGTCACTCTTCCCAAGCCAGCCGACTGGCTTCTGGCAAACCCCATGGAAAAACTCCCTCAGAAGCTTGTCACTCTTTTACCTCTTTCTCCAGGACACATGTCAGTTGCCTAGTCCGAGTCATGTCTGCAGAGCCGAGGGCTGACTTATATACACCACAAGCTCATGCCATCATCGTAAAGAATTGCTGCAGCAGCGAGAATTTCCAAGCGTCTCCCTGATCAGATCCCGAACCGCTTTGGACTCATTCTAGCTCCCAAGCCCCACGCACGGTTGGGGAGGGGGGTGTCTTCTTTCTTGGAGACCTCAGATTTCTCATTTTCTTTCCATTTCATCAGGTGCTGCATAATCCCAGGTGTGAGCCTGTGCAGCTCCCAACGCTTGGGGCATCACGCCCTTTCCACCAGCTCGGCTGGCCTTCCAAACAGCGCCTTCATTGAGAGCTTGAAGAACCTGCCCCCCTGTGATCCATTAATTCTATCTCCCAAGTGTCCCAGTGACAAGATTTCTACGCACTCTTTTCTTTGTTTATCTGATGTGCACCAGGGGTCTTTCTGGGTCCTGGGGTTGTGTAGAGAGCAATAGGCCCGAAACTCGAAGTTCTGGGAGGAATTTATAGCCTTGGCACTTTGGTTGGTTTTCCCCAGAAGTTAGATATGTTCACATGTATTTATTCATACATATAAATATGTATTTGGCTCTTTGGCAAGACATGTCTGAAATACTGTCAAAGGGAGACTGTGATCACTGGGTCACACTGCAAGGACACAATTTGTAGGAGGAATGGCTTCTAGAGGTCGACACCACATCACAATAACCATGGTTAACTACTAATAGCTTGTTTCAAAATAGTGGTAGTGGAAATGTTGAGCACTCTGTCACAAAGCAAATAACCATCTGAGATAATAGGTACACGTGTCCCTGATCTATCATTACACATCACAAACATGCCATCATTGTACCTGGCAAGAAAATTTCCAAAATGTAAAAAAGAGAAAATGTAAAAAGAGAAAGTCTGCCAAAATGTCAGAAAAAGAAAGATTTAATTTTAGCATGCAGGCAGCAGAGGTGGATTTCTGTGCATTTAAGGCCAGCCTAGTATATATGTTCCAAGCCAGGGAGGGCTATATGGTGAGAGGGGAAGAGAGATAGCATAGATACAAACAAGCGCACAGCCACTATGTATCAATTAATTAAGCATACATGTTTTTTGACCATGTTGAACACACAAAGTGACATCTGTACAAAGATTAAGGACAAAACCTGCCCCAAGTCAGAGCGTCTAAAATGACCAGCACATCTCCCAGACCTTGGTGGGCTGTGTGTAGATACCCAACAAAGAGAGGAGGGACCTACAGGTAAACCCAGCGCCCCCCCCCATCCCTCTTCCATCAGCAAGTCTTTATGCTTTGTTCTGGGCATTTCCAGGGTACCCATAAGAGTTCTTTGAACAGAACTTTCTATAGCTGAGAAAATTTGAAAAGCACTGGTTTCCTCAATTTCAAAAGTATCTCTATATCCAGTTTGGAGATATTCATGACTTCGGATTTCCTCTAAAAGTCTCTAAAATATCCTCTAGTGTTTTTATGATTTTCTTTTTCTGATTTTTAAACATTTTTATTCATTTTTTTCATACAATATATTTTGATCATGTTTTCCCTCCCCCAATTCCTCCCATAGCCTCCCCAATTCCATGTTTCTCCTCTTGCTGCACACCTAATAATTTCATGTTTCTCTCCTCTCTCCTCTCAAAACAAACAAAAAAACACTATAGGGCCAAAAATAGGCAAAATAAAACAACATGAAACGAAAAACACCCCCCCCACAGACCCCATACACACAAAAAGCAGTCTGTTTTGTGTAGACCAACTTCTTCTGGGCCCAGAGAGGTGTTTGATACATCCAAGGACACTCCATTAAAGTTATGATCTTCTTTTCTTTTAACTCATGATTTTACTTTGTAGCCAAGGCTGGCCTGGAACTCACTGTATAACTCAGGCTGGCCTTGAACTTTGACTAATCCTCCTGCCTCAGCCTCCTATATAATGTGATTACAGACATAAGTCACTACGCCCAATCTTTGTGATTAATTAATGGCTTTAATGGTACCTGCTATGTGTTGGGTATGTAACTAGTGTGCAAACGCAAGATGTGATCCAGAGCAGACTCTCAACCATGGCAGTGTGCTAGGGACTAAAAAACCTGGACCCATTTTATCTAATACATAACAGCCCAGTTAGGAACACATCAGAAACAACAGTGAAAACGTACACAGTTCTAACAATCTGACATAAATTCTAAGTGATAGCATTTGGCATTTATTTAATATTTGCTGCATTTCTGCAACACGATGGTTAACAATGCCTCTTATCTAATTTTTCATACCTTCAAACAGCAGACCCAATATCAGACTTCCGTCATTCACGTACCAGCACTGTGATGTTTTTTAAGTGATTTTCGCGAGCTGCCTAGACTGCTAAATACTTCACATAATGGCATTAATTTGCGTTTATAAACATTTATTTTAAGAGGAAACTTTACATCACTGTCTATAAATCGAAGCCCAGAAACACTTGCCATGGCAGCCAGTATCTATAACATGACTTTGTGAAGAGGACAATATTGCTTTTCTCTGTCGGGGCTGTGGGGCGCCCTGTTTGGGGAACATCCCTCTGGCTCAAGACGTCACAGGGCCAGGGGAGTGGTGAAGCAGTGAGAGCTTCTCCTGCTGCCTGCCCCTCGTGCACACACTGACTCTCACACACACTCCTCACTCTCAGTCAGCTGGCCACTAATATTTGAGAAGCTGTTGACCTCTTGTTTTGCATATTAATAGGAGACTATTCATTTTTCAAAACTCAAATTCTAG
>PVIU01004294.1:15000-61688 GCA_004026605.1 Ondatra zibethicus
TGGTCATACAACTGGCTTCCTTAAGAACCTTTTCCTTCAAGGTCAAGGGACTTAACCTCCATGGAAAAAGTCAAGTGAAATCCAACCACCACCTCCAGAGCAGCAACATCCTGCAACAACTGCCTTATTACCAGTGTGTCCATGGTGCGCATGCTGCTAAAACACTCTGCATGTCCCCTTCAAGCAGGGTCATGTGCACCACAGCGTAACCCAAAGCCTTATCAATGGACCAGATGCTAGGGTCCTGGAAAAGGAAAACCCTGTCTTATTGCCAAACCTCTTTCAATCAGGAGGAAGACTTGTAGGTGCAACCAATGCCAAACTGGCCAAGAGCCATCCCAGTCCCACAGCAGCCTCAACTGGTTGTTGATTCTTTCTGAGCCTCAGTTTCTTCAACGTAAAATAAAATTGGTAGGGTGATTCACAAAACTGGTTGTGAAATTTAAGTGCGATATTTTTAATGTGATGTGCAATAGAGTCACTGGCATGGAGAGGAACAAGAGTAACAATGGTGGCCTCCATTTCTTTCCCGTCTTTTCTTCCCCATTCCAACTCCATCTTTGCTGACCCATTTTCTGGTCTTACCATGTTTGTTCTTGCAGTGGGTATTTTATGTAACTAACAATTCATTGGCAGGCTCATAAGGAGAGACACTGTGTTCAGCATTTTTGAACGTGCAATTAATATAAACTCTCTTTTGGGCAGAACGGCAGATAAAGAATCTAGTCACACACACGAAGACTACAACAAAGTTGGTAGCCTTTTTCTTGATTACTATTGTCATACACATATAGGTGTGTGTTGCGGGATATCTGTACACGGTGTATTTGCTGTGATTGGTGTAACAAAAAGCTGAACTAGGCAGGAAGAGGTTAGGTGGCACTTCTAGGGAGAGAAAAAAGAGGAGAAAATCTAGGCACGAAGGACACGCCAGGAGACAGGGAGAGGGAACAGGACATGCAAGATAGAAGAGAGGTAACGCCATGTGCTAGAACGCACATTAATATAAATGGGCTAATTTAAGTTATAAGAGCTAGTTAGGAACAAGCCTAAGCTATAGGCTGAGCTTTAATAGTTAATAAGAAGTCTCCATGTCATTATTTGGGAGCTGACTGGTGGGACAGAGAAAGACTTGTCGTGTGTGTGTCTGTGTGTGTGTGTGTGTGTGTGTGTGTGTGTGTGTGTGTGTGTGTGCGCGTGCGCACGCGCGCAAGTGCACAAACATATACAGATACAACCTGCTGAGTCCAGTTTTTGTTGGCAGTGTGTATGTGGGAGGAAGATAATTGGGAGGGGCTGGAGGGAAGAAAGGGAGAAGAGAAAGTGCTGTAATTCTACTTCAATTAAAAACACAGTTTTTAAAAATAAGAAAGTATAACTAATGCAATAAACTTAAATCATAGATTTTTCAAAAATGAAAGAAAAAGAGAAAAGAAAATGCTCAATAAATAAATAATTGAGTCAAACACAGGCATTTTACTCAAGAGACCCACAACCCACCAGGTGATGTAAGCCTCCAAATAAGTTTGCTCTCTACTTGTGATACTCAAGGACACAATCTGTGGGTGCCACGGGGCTATGCCACGCTGCTCAAGGCAGAGGGGCCGAGGACCCAGAGAAGCTGCCCGGATGCGGGAGCTGCAAGCTCACTTTCATCAATTCGTCACACACCGTGCTGATTTAGAGAAGGTGCATAATGCATAAGGAGAAATGAAGTTTACCAGAACACTGCCTTATTCCAAAAAAAGCTTTTGCCTTTTTTTTTCTGCAGATACTTCTCACCACTCCCACTCGAGGCTCCGAGTGAGGACTGACAGAGCTCTGACGAGCACGGTGGTTGATATTTTCATCCACGTTAATGAGTGGAATAGAAGTAGAAAAAATGAAGGCATCTGTCAAGAACTGAATGGGTTCGTGGATGGCATCCCTGGTGTCCTTGCTAAGTTGGACAGAGTTTTCAAACACTCAGAGTATGTCCCCAGATATTTTAGTGACCATTACAATATAACAGCGGCACACATGACACAGTTAAGCTTTTCTGCACTGGGGATTTTTTTCTTCCTCCTTCTCTGAAGTCTGGCGAGTCACCAAGTGTGGGCTGGTTTTCAGCCCTTGCTCATTTCTATTTCTGTTCTACTACCAGTCAACTTCAAGTTGCCAAGCTGCTGGGAGCAAAATTGGGATGAGACACATCATGTCTACACCCACCAATGTATGGTGGCTCTACTTTACAAACACAATAGGCTCAAACGACCTTTGCGACAGAGGTGAGAAGGAAAACTGTGCGTCAAGTAGGAAGCACTGAATGTTGAGTATTGCTAAATAAATCTCTGGGTTTTAGCAGAATTTATTTAATTGAAAATGTATGGTGAATTTTCTTCCAGGGTCTGATAGATGCTTGGGCACCTGTACCCTCCTTCACAAGAGCTGTTTCGGCAGCTGGTACCCAGGAGTAGAGGTGGATGCACTGCTCTAGCCCCAGAGGTCACTTCCTCTGTGCCAAGAATTTTCTCACTTCCGATCTTCCTGGATGTTTGACCTTTATTCTTAGTGACTTATCTCCATGGAAGTAGTCCATTGCTCCCCCACCTCCATGGAAGTAAGTTCCTTGCTTTCCCACCTCCATGGAAGTGAGTGCATTGCTCCCCCACCCCCATGGAAGTGAGTTTATGTTCCCTCAAAGGCAGCATTTATTGCAGGACTTTGCTACACAATCATTACTTTGAATATATTTTTAAATCTAGAATTTTTTTTCTCTTCTCCTTGCACTTTAATAAAAATTAGTAATGTGTATGGCTAATTCCTCTGGAAAGGAGAGGGCAGTGCTAATATCCTTTCTTATAGGGAGCAGAGGAAACTCTGAATTAAGGAAGTATTGCGAATGTGTGTTGTTGACGTGGGGAAGTCCTGAGCTAATGTGTGTTGTTGACGTGGGGAAGTCCTGAGCTAATGTGTGTTGTTGACATGGGGAAGTCCTGAACTAATGTGTGTTGTTGACTGGGCAGGAAGATGCCAAGGTTTCCAAAGCCTCAGACTCATGGGAAAATGGCAAAGCCTTTCCCAGGCCAGGCTTGGGGGAAGAGTAAAGTCTTCCTGGGGAATCCAAGTGTGGATGCTGATAGTGTGCGCAGAAAATGTTTTTTCTCCCTTCAAAATGTTTATGGTCTGAAGATTACGCCCCAGACACTACTCGCATTGAGATTAGCTAAACTATTCCTCTTGATCCAACTTATACCATAGACTCTGCCTCTTTGTTTATCCCTATGTAACAATCCTGCCTCCTTGTTCATCTGTAGGCAATAACTCTCCCTCTCCATTCAATTCGATGTAACAAACACATTGAACTTCCATGGCGCTGTGGTTTCTGCATCAGAGAGCCCAGCACACCCAACGCCAGCTCTCTGTGTCTATGCGTTTGCCTTTTCTTCATTCCCTTCATGCTTCCAATCGTGTCCATCCCTGGGAACTGTTCAAGGTTGCAGAACTTTCTGGTTTGGACTTTTTTCCAAGTGATTGTATGCTCTGGAATCTCCTTGGTAGTAGAGCCCAAAGGGTACAGGGAGGAGAGGAGAGAGAAGAGAAGGCTGGACCAGGAAGGGACCTGGGCAGCCTGGAGAGGGAGGTGGAGCCTGGTGAGAACAGTGTGCAGTGTGTGGTTCCCCAGTCGGCTACCAGCTGTCCCCTCTCTTCAACCATACGAGCCCCCGCCCCACAGCGCTAGCCCCATTTCAGCCTTTTCCTGAGCACTTTTAGGAGACAGATTCCTGGGTCCCACTCCCACACCTGCCACACTTAGAGGCTCCCGTGGGCTGCCATGAATCATGTCTATGAGTGTATCTGAATTAGGGCCACTCCATCAGCCTTGATACTGGAGAGACTTCTGGCTACTCTGTAATCCTGGAGTAGTCACAAGGCAAGGGACAATGGCCTCCATTGGTCACCTGGCATCAGCTCCTTCAAGGGTTTGAGAAATGAATAGTATAGGATGGCAGAGTGACTCTATTCGTCGGCTAAAATAGCAGATAAAAGTAAGAAAACCTAGCACCAATGACAGGAGAAGGCACTAATCAATATCCTAACATAAAGCAATAATGCAGCTGACATAATAAAGCAATCCCACTGGGAGCCGTGGGGAGCATTGTTAGTGTCCTGCTGTAAGGAAGCCCACAGAACTCAGCTCACATGAGCCAAGATGAAGCCCCTTCAAAGCTGACTTTCTCACCACATCGCAGGCATATTTATTTTATTTGAAAGAAGAATGGTCCAGCTGCCAAGCCATCAGATGGTAAAAAGAGATATAGTTGATGGATAATTTCTTAAAGAGTCTGCCGCGGACTTGCAGAAAACATTTCTGATGAAAATGCCCGTTGTACACAGAATTCACACCAAGTGATATGGAGGTGTAGCTGACAAAGTGCGGAGTGCCAGGGAGAGCCTAGAGGTGAGTCAGGAGTTTGGGACTCGGGGGGGGGCATTATTTTTAACAATAACAAACAACAACAAAAATTGCCCACTCAGTCGGCATCAGTCATGTACTATCAACCTGTTCTTGTGAAACAGACTGACAGCTCTTTAATATGAAATAAATCAAGCAGGAGAAGTAGTGACTGGAAGAACATACGGATTGAGGGCTGACTGACAGAACACCCATGTGCCTTTGTAGCAGCTAACTTGGAAGGACATCAGGTGCTGTGAAGGGCTGGGACGTGCTTAGAACCAGCAGAGTGCCGACAGAACGTGCTTGCTCCGGGCCCCTCTGGCTGGAGTCCTCCTGTGCACGGCCAAGATCAGGAGCAGGCAGAATCATGAGGATGAATTCACTAGAATGGCCCTTCTGGTCTCCCTGGTGACCTTGGGGGGAAAGAGGTGCTTTGCCCGATGCGTGGTTTCTTACTCAGTTAGCATATCAGATCCTCCTGAGCCAGTGCACACAGACCAAGGCATTCGAGACAGTCACCTCTCACCAAGGGAACAGGCTAGTAACGAGCCATGACACTGTTCCAGGAGGTATGTGGTCAGTGGACAGCCCTGTCAAGCCTTTCCACCTCACACTAGCCTGTGAGATGCTGAAATCCCTTTGGTTAGCTGTCCCCTATGATTTCCTAAACTGTCTGCTGTCCACAGTGATTCTGCAAAGCAAACACCAGGACCAATCAGTCAGGAGACAACCAAAGCCTGTTTCAACATCTCCCACTACACAGGGAAGTAAATAACCTGCTGTGACAGCGGGGGAGTCGGGGAGAAGCATGCAAGAGAAACCCAGGAACAGGGCAGCAGGTAGGCACAGGCAAGCTCACTGTGTTCAAAGTGTGTCTTCACTCTTGAGTTCTTCGTTGCCCTTGTCTGCACTCTTGATCCTGTCTGCCTACCCAGCCCACGTGACTGCCAGCATTTAATCAAGAGCTCACTCCTACTGTCCTGGTCCTTCAGCAAGAGGGGCTGAGCTTCGAGGAAGTATCCATCACCATCATAGATGCCAGAGCTGCAGTGACACATCCATCAGACAAAGCTGCTGCCCTTGTGGAATTTACATACAATAAAGAGACAAAATGCTTTCGCAAACAAGGTAAGTGCATAGCAAGATAAATGTTGCCCAGCCAAGGAACTTAATCTCGCACGTGAAACTTCCACAGTCAGGAGGGCTCTTTTCCTGGTTGTGAGCAGAGACAGGCTGCCCGAGGAAGTGACTTGTGAACTGATTCTGTACCAAGAATCCATCCACGACATAAGCGGGAGGCAGGCACTCAAGTTCACAAACCTAGAGTTCAAGGGCACTGAGTCCAGGGAGCCCATCTAGGGCTGAGAATCCAAAGCCTGTATGGCTAGGCTGGAGGGAAGGTCCAGCCAGCCCAACTGGAGAAAAGGGAACAGTGGTCATATGGCCTCTGGCTCTGGAGCCCTCTACCTAATGCCTCCAGACCTGTGTGATCTTGAGCATCTAAGCCCCCCACTGTGCTGGTAGCATCTGCTTCAAAGCACCTGCCTCTAGGGGCTATTATGAAGATGCGGAGAGCTGAAACAGGTGTTTGCAGACTATGCTACACTGTGCTGGGCACACAGCCAGCATTTGGGAACCTTTCACTGCTACTAGACTTTTCAAAGACATGGGTTTGTTTTCGAATTGGGGTGAGAATATTAAACCAACTTCTGGAGTCCATTCTGAGCCGGCATACCTGAGTTCCCTGTGATGTCAGGCCACCCAAAGCATTTATAAATTATAAAGAAATGACTTTCCTAGCAATTAATCACCAGCATAAGGTTGTCAATACACATCATTGCAACATTATGACACATGGTATCATGCAATCTGAATGCACAGTAGAGAGGGACCCATTGTAGCTGACCTTACTCAAGTCAAATACGCTGGATCAATTGTAAGTCTGTGGGAGTTTTGCCTGCATAAGGGTGAAGACCAATTAGTGAAAGGCATAATAAGACAAAGAGACATTTCTAAAGATATTGTATCTTACAGCGATTTTTACATTTAAAAATATATTGAGGAGGTGAATGCTTCTGTAACTCAGGAGGCACAATGCTTGGAAAGGTTTCCTGTCTGGCCTGCTATTTCAAGAGACTCTATCTGCATTTTTGATAGCCTTAAGAACAAGGGAAACGGCTAATGTGGACCTAAAACTGAAGAGCCCTGACTGGATTATCTGTGCCTGCTACAGCCAAACGGCAGGAAATCCCTGGGATGTATTCTACAGCTCTGACTTCCCCAGCTTGCGAACTCACCTGTGCTTAGGAGATATAATTGGCTTAAGTCAGGCTCACACTTATACTGTTAAACACTTAGTTATTCCAGGGCTGTGATGTAGCTCGGTCAGCAGAGTGCTTGCCTAACATGCATGAGGCCTGGGTACAAGCCGCACAACCTCATAAAGAATGTTTGTAATACCCGTGCTAAGGAGGCAGAAGCAGGAGGGCCAGAAGTTCAAGGTTTCCCACAGCTGCATAGGGACTTTGAGGCCAGCCTGGGATACACAAGGGCCTGTCTCAAAAAACAAAACAAACAAACAAAACTGTAGAACAGAGGTTCTCAACCTGTGAGTCGGAACCCCTTTGGGGGTCCCATATCAGATATCCTGCATTTCAGATATTTGCATTACAATTCACAACAGTAGAAAAATTACAATGATGAAGTAGCAACAAAATAATTTTACGGTTGTCGCAGAGAGTAGTCACCACAGCACGAGGAACTGTATTTAAGGATCGCAGCATTAGGAAGGTTGAGAGTCACTACTGTAGATTGCTAGTTGGCCTCCTTCCTTTGTCTTCCCTCCAAGCATCAGTAAATAGCCTAAGGAAGATAGAATATCTTTTCCCGGCATCAGCCATATCTTCCTTCTCCCCAGTCTTCTGGCTGACCTCAAGGCTGTCAACGACTCCAACAAAACCATTTGAATTTGTGAACATCATGATCAGAAGACTTTCATAAAAATATTTTCTCCATACAACCTGTTCAGTCTGTCTAATGATGCTACCTATGTGTGTTTTCAGGGCAGACCATTTTGGCACTGGACAAACAGTCAGTGTATTCTTCCCTAGGGAAGACCGCCTCTCCTGTTCAGTTGCCTGAGCTTCTTTGCGTAGGGTTGAAGCCTCATGGGCTTTTCTCCATCCAGTTCAGCATGTCCATCAATGTCATCCTTGTTCAGCTCACGTTTGGACAGCCACACTGCTGAGACTTTACAGGTAGAGCTTCTGATGTTACTAGGAGACACACTCTCCCAGCAAAGTCCCTGATCTTATGCCTCTTAGAATCTTTCTGCTCCCTCTTCTACAGTGTCCCCTGAGCCTTAGATGCAGGAGTGTTTTGTAGATGCATCTGTTGGTATGGGGCCCCACAAATCTGCATTTTGCTTGGCTATGGTATTCTGTAGTAGTACCTGTTGCAAAAAGAAGTTTTCTTGATGAAGGGTGAAGACTACACTTAGAAGTGTATAATAAATGTCTATAGATTGTTGTGAATCTATGCTGGCTAAATAAATTAGAATTGTACTGTCTCGTCCAATAACCATGGTTTCATTGGCACTGAGTAGTCAGCTTGGTTTCCAGTACCAGGTCTGGTCTCCCTCTTGTTGAGTGCATTCAAAAACATTTAATGAAAAAAAAGGTCATGGATTTGAAGGCTATGGAGAGGAGCATATGGGGGGTAGGGGGTTGGAGAGAGGAATTGAAAGGGAAAATGTTATGATTAAATTAAAATCTCAAAAATTAAAATAATAATAATAGTAAAACACTTTATATATTTAGTTTGGTAAGTATATTTTCAGTTGGGTGAGGAAATGCATGGCAGACTGCTAGTAAAGTTGAGGGTGGACATCCCATCTTTTCTTCCTACCCTTCATCAAGTCCTGCACTTACAAATTCTCCTATAAATAAGCCCCATGTAATTCCTAAGTTACCAAGAAGTTAAATTGCTCTGTCTAGACACAGAGGATTGATTTGGTCTGTGTGAGTCAGGCTGATGAAGTTAAAGTCCAGAATCCATGCACGAGCGATAATGACAGTGCCTGACTCACAGCCGGCTCCATAATCTACGGCCAGTTTTAGCAGGTCGGGGGAATTAGCTGAACCTTTGCAGCAGGAGGATCTTAGAATGAGAAGAACTGGAAGCTGGAGGAAGAACAAAGCTGGAAGGATATATTGCGCTCACAGGGTTTCTGGCTTCCGTGGAGTTTACAGAAGGTTTCCTCGTTGATAAAAAGGTGAGCAGCCCAGATTTCCACAAAAAAAAAACAAACAAACAAAAAAAAAAACCGTCTTCGAGTGCAATCCTCAGGTAGCCTGGAAGGGGAAGGAGTGAGCCAGGAAGCAGGAGCAGTAAGGAGGTGAAACACTGAGCTGGGCTCCCCCTGGTCTAAGCCCAGATACTTGCCAGCTGCGCAGGCTAGTCTCCAGGCCGCCCTCTGGGTTCCAGATGTCAGCCCTCCTGTCAGGGCACGGGGGAGTCACTGGGGACTAAGGAGGGGCAAGAACATTTATCCCATACCTCCATGTCAAGATTTTGTTTCGTCAGGTATTTGCCCCTTGTCATGGTTAATTTTACAGGTCGGAATGTGTGAGTAAATCCGAGATAACTGTCAGCCTCCAGAGTGGAGTTGCACTACCAGCTGTCCTGGGCCCCAGAGTGTTTCAAAACGTCTCACGCCACAGATTTTAGGCCTGCCAGCCTCCATTATATGCACATGTATGTAAACATAGCATACATGTATGTGCACGTTATATCTGCATATATGGTAAACATGAGTGTATGCATGCATATGGTGCATAGATGCACAGAGTTTTGGTGCATTTTTTGCTGCTATAACAGACTACCTGAAACCGGGCAATTTATAGAGAACAGAGAGTAATTTGGCTTATGATTCTGGAAGCTAGAAAAAGTAAGAGCTCATGGTTGGCCTCTGGCAAGCGCCTCTGTACTTCGTCATCCCTGGCAGAGGGCAGAATGACAGAGAGGATACAAGTAAGACACAAATGATGGCAAATGCATTCTTGGAACAACTAAGCAGCTCCCATGATAGTGACATTAATCCAATGTTTCTTATTTGCCTCAACCTCCCAACACCCGTCCGTTTAGATTAAGCTTCCAGCATATGGGTTTTGAGGCAGGTACTCAAGTCATAGCATGTGATTGGGTCTGTTTTCCCTTAATTGACACTCCCCATACTTCCACACTGCTCGTGTGAGATTTCATGTCGTCTTCTCATCCACCGGTATCCACAGGGTGGCCATGGACGGCCATGAGGCAAGCACTGTGAGGGGTCACCGTACCTCGTAGCCACCCAGGGGAAACCAGACGGAGCAAGTAAGTGACAGCAGCAGTGCAGACACGGGCCGAGGAGAGGCCTGGTGTGAGACATGCCAAGACCAGCTTCTAGACCCTCCAGCGACAGCCCAGTGGGTAACATAAGGAGAGGTGTACTCATTTGCAATGAGTAAGGTTGTACACAGTCCCTGTTAACTTTACGGCTTCATGTTCTTATCTAGAGGCAAGACATCATGAAAACCTGCCCAGCTCTTGGCTCATTGATGTTTAAAATAAGAACATTGGATTAAATGTGCAAGCTCTCTCTAAACTCAGAGATTCCAGGGCATACACAAATCAAATACTTTAAATGACAAATTTGAAAGTTTTAATTATTTCTTTAATATAAATAACAGGATGAAATGAATCTGGTGAAATTCAGCATAACTGAAAGATAAGCATCATATTTATACCCTGCTGACTCCACAGGTGCAGACGAAGAGAGCTTGGCTTGAGAGCCATTTGAGGGAAACAACACCAGCGTCCCTTGGAGATTGCTGTAGACCTCAAAGCAAACACAGTGAATCAATAATTGAGGAAGTCGTGCTTATTGGGGTTCCCTCACCAGAAGAGAGATGTGGGAAAGAGGCTCATGAGGCCTCTGAGGATCTACTGAAGCCCACAAGCTTCATCCTTGTGCCCATTGGTCTTTACCTTGGCCCAGTGAGTACAGGTAGATTATGGCACAGGGCACATTCAATTCAAGGTCAAGTGGTTTTATAAGGCCTTAATGGGGTCTGTGAATGGTATAAGGCCTTTCTTAGAGCCTCTTGGCCTTGCCTTATTCCCCCCACTCCCCGAGGCAATTGTCCTAGGTCACAACCCCACTGTCTCCTGACGCACAAAGTCACCTAAACACAAAGCCCATAGCCAGGAGGCAGCTTCTGGAACTCTCGCTCTCTCAGCTCCTCAAGAGTTATGGGCATTAATCGGTGGTCCCCTGGAGCACACTGCCACTCTGCTGACTGGAACCAAATCCATCTTGAAGTTGGAAATATGCCCCAGTGGGGGACAGACTGTGATTTAATGCCATCCAAGTACTACAGGGCACACTTCTTAAAGAAACCATTGTAAATTATTTGTGGCTAATTCTGCTGGTGGACGGAGGGCATGGTATGTTCTGAAGTACAAGAGCCCAGCTTGTATCTAATAATTGTTATATCTCCTCCAAAATTTACTGCCAATGTCTCAATTTTAACTATTTAAATAACAAGCTTAACCAAGTGGAACGAGGCTCAGGCAGGCTGGCGCTCGGGATGAAGGCAGGACAACTCGTGTCTCAGAGAATTTTCACTTTGACATGAGCAGTGACACACAGAGATGAAATCTGGTTAAAGCGGCAGCTTTGGCAACCCCATGACAGCTTCTTAGACTCAGCAAAGCAATTTCAAGAGAGCGCACACATATACTTGTTAACTTTACTTAAGAAGATGGCTTAGCAACAACACTTATGAATATGCTAATCAGAGGTGTGAGCCAGAAGGTACACTGTAGAGCCGGGTAATGGGCACTGCTGTTTTAATGGACGGCTTGATCGTCTTAATCTTTGCCTGCATCTGTTGGTTTAGGAACTGGAGGGATCTTTCGCAGGCCCCAAGGATGAATGACCACGGAACGCTTCTGTCACACCTGTGAGTTGATGTAGAGATGCTACGTGGTCAGTTCTGAACCCCTTTAGACTATCCTCCCTTGTAAGTACCACCATGTCACACAATGCCCCATGCCCAAGTTTAATGATGCATACAAGGCCAATTTTGAAAGATCTGTGCCACTGGCAGCTATAACCTCTCTCCAGTTTCAAAAGTTGTGAAAGCAAAGAGACCAGCCTGTGAGATAAAAACCTTGGGAAAGTCACTTCTGAGCATCACCGCTTCCTCTCGAGCCAGGAACTAAATGTATGATGTCAAGGGCATGTAGCCCAGCTATTTTATAGTCTTGTGCTCCGACCTACGAGCACCTTAGACTAACTCAAATTCACTTGCATTACCTTAATTAAATAATGAAAATCTTAATTGGATACATGCACTCTATCAGTTTGGCAATTTCTTAAACCGTTAAGCATACATCTGCATATGACCTAAATGTTACCCAAAGAAAATGAATATGAAAATCTACATAGCCCCTTGGACAGAAATATTCACACCAGCTTCATTTCTAATAGCCTCAAGGTGGAAACAGCCCAAAGAACCATCAGTGTAAGAACAGATGGACAAAGTGTGCTCTAGCTGTACAAGAGTTGGCACATTTGGCAACACAAGCAAATCTTGTAATACATATGCTGAGTGAAAGAAGCCAGATAAAGAAGATGTACTGCATAATGCTGCTTACACAAGACTCCATAAGCAAACCAATCCCTAGTGATAGTCAGAAGATCAGAATATAGTAGGAACACCCCTTAAGGTACAGGAGGGTGAGCCATCAGGAAGGAGGAGGTTGCAACGGGGCCCAAGGTTAACACTCCCATAGTAGTAATGGTCTCATTGAAGCACATCTATGTCAAAGCTTATCAAAGGTTTAAAATATAGTCTAACGTGTTCAACCATATTAACTGCTATTTTATTCATAATAGTCGTAAATTAGAAACAAACTAGATGCCAGTGGGTGAATGGGTGAGGAAAATGTGGTACATTCATGTAATGGAATATTACTCAGCTGTTAAAAAATTAAATTATAGTGAGTAGCCAGGCAGTGGTGGTGCATGCCTTTAATCCTAGCACTCAGGAGACAGAGGTAGGTGGATCTCTGTGAGTTCGAGACCAGCCAGGTCTACAAGACCTAGTTCCAGAACAGGCTCCAAAACTTCAGTGAAACCCTGTCTCGAAAAAAAAAATTAAATTACAGGATTTGCAGGTAGGTAAATGGATGGAAATAGAAAAAAAAATCTTAAGTGAGGCAAGCCAGACCCAAAAAGACAAATATGATATGTATTCCCTTACATGTGAGTGTTAGCTGTCAAATTCTTGATAAGCAGGCTACATTCCATATAACTTCAGAGGTTAGGTACAAAGTAAGGGCCTAGGGGGAGGATTGGACTACCCTAGGAAGGGAAAATAGCATAGATAGTTATGGGTGGATGGGGTGGGGGCTGGAATGGGAGGATAAAATAGGGAGGGAAAGGGTAAGGAAGAGACAGATAAAATTAAGAGTCATTTGAGGAGTAGTATAGAAACATAATACAGCAGAAACTTCCTAAAATATATACATATATGAAGGCAATCAAAGAATAGAGAGACAGAATCCCAGCTGGATATTTCTTGCCACCAAACGAAGTCTCCCGTTCCAGGAATCTATTATATCTAATTGAGTTGTTGGCCAACGGGGTTCAATGGGAACCCCAAAACCACACAGGCTATTGCCAAGGCTATTGGTTGCTCTCCACACACTTATGGCAAGCCCCTATTGCTGGAGACAACATCTCCACAACTCAGTGAACATGGAGAAGTAGAGCAGGTGCCTGCCTGGAGCCTTCACCCCGCAGACTGGTGTTCAGGTAGTGGAAGGTATTCTTGCGGGCTACCAAAGGAGAAACATAAACACCAGCACATCTACAAACCCTTCTGTCTACAATGGCGACCTGCCTGCCAGACGTGCTAGTACAAGGATGGCGCAAAGCTTGTGGGAGTAACCAAACAAAATCTGATTGACTTAAGGCCCACTCCATGAACTGGAGCCCATGCCCGACAAGAACCTGAGACTAGATAGGCTAGAGACATGTGGGAAAACCAAATACTACTGTTCTGCTAATGGAATGTGGCAATAAAATGACCCTAAAGACATTCTGCTATACCCATAGATCAATGTCTTTCTCAGCCATCATCAGAGAAGCTTCCTCTTGCAGTAAGCAGGAACAAATACAGAGACCCAGTATGTAGAGAGTGAGAGACCTTGGAACACTCAGTGGTCAGTGGGATGTCTTCATCAATTCCCTCCCATCAGGGCTCAAGAGACCCTGTGGAAGAGGAGACAGAAGGATTGTAAGAGCCAGAAAGGTCAGGGACCACCAAAGCCTTCTAATAGCAGGACCAATACACACATGAACTCACAGAGACTGTGGTAGCAGGCATGAGGCCTGTATAGGCCTGGACCTGATGGGGTCCCAGTGCTGAAAGGGGAAGTGCACACAAGCCCTTATCTCTAACCCAGAAACTGTCTTAATTGATTACCACTTGCAAATGAAAAATTAGTTTTCTCCAAAGGAGTCGCACACCTATGACTGGGCCCCTGGTGTGGCAGTAGATGATAAAATGAACTCAATGGCATTTGGTGGGGGTAGAGGTGTTCTTTGTCACATAGTGCTTTGTCAGTGGTTTTTTTTTTCTAACCTTACAGGTCCTTCAAATTTATACTATGGTTTATACTTTTATGGGATTTCTGTGTGTGCTAATGTATGTGTCTTTGCATCTCTATGTATTTCTTGAGTTTTTTCTTTGGTTCTTTTTTCCTGTTTGTTTTGTCCTATCTTGTTTGTTTGTTTGTTTGTTTTTACCTAAATTTATTTTATTATTGTTATTATTATTTTATATGCCTGTTTTTATCCTAACGAGAGAGAAAAAAGAAAGGATATGGATTTGGGTGGGTGGATAAGTGGAGAAGACTGAGAAGAATTGGGGAAGAGGAAACCATAATCAGAATACACTATATTTTTAAAAATCAAATTACAGTAAAAAGAAAGAGAAAAATGGATAGTCTACTGAGTGCCAATTATACTTCCATAGGACTTAATTTTAGTAAACTTAAATACATACATAAACCTTAATTCTAAGAATTTATCACAAAAAAAGCATAAGTATGTATTGGGGTATAGCATAAGATATATCCAATACAGTACCAGAAACACAAAATAGTGGGGACAGCTTAAATGTCTGTGAGAAGAGAAGAAGAGAGCTGATTGAACAAAATACAGCATCTCTATGTGTTACAATGAGACATAACTATTGAAAGTCCTGATGTAGAAGGCTAGAGAGACGGCTCAGTGGTTAAGAACACTTGCTGCTCTTGTAGAGGACTCGGGTTTAGTTGCCAGCACCCACATGGTGAATCACAACCATCCATTATTCCAGTACTAGAGGATCTGACCCCCTCTTCTGCCTCACTGCTGTCAATGTATACATACACATCAATACATGCATGCAAAACAATGATATGCATAAAATAAAATCTTAATTTTTTAAAGTCATACTGCAGACAAAATGTGGTCATGAAAAAAATACCTGTAGATTAGAGCGTCACTCAACCATAATCAGACAAGTTTCTTTTTTCGGTAGATGATGCTTAATAAACACCGAGCTATTTAACATGCAGACAATAAGAGATTGTGGTCCACTTAGCTTTGAATAGGACATCTATGTCACACTGTCATCACCAAAGTCTCACAGATCATCTCTGAAAAGGAGGCAGAACGATTGTAAGAGCAAGAGGTAGCGGGTATCCACAGTAAAACAGTACTTGTATGACATATTGCACACATGAACTCACAGCAGCTGTGACCTGCATGCACAAGACCAGCACAAGGTCAAGCCAACCAAAACCCTAGCATGAGGGAGGGTGGCTTGTGAAGGTCCACCCATAGCTGACAAACTATTGGTTATTGATGCTGCTGGGAGGAAGATGGAGTCAGTTTTCTTCCGGGATACAGCCCTCAGAGGCTACCCACGCCGCAGCAGATGGTCCTACACCTATGCACATACAGGTAGCACTGGATGAACTCAATGGGGATTTTTTATTTTTAAATAAAACATGAAGCTGGGAGGGTAAAGTGGTAGGAAGGCAGAAGAGGAACTGGGGGAGAGGGAATTGGGATACGGATAGATTTGATCAAAGCACATCATGTACATTATGAAATTCTCAAACAATAAAAGAAACAGTTATTTTCCAAATGGGGGATGATGACTTCCTTTATGGAAAATCAATATGAAAAACAATATTTATTATATGACAGTATAATATTTTTTTAAAGTTTATGTTAGAGGCTGATAATTAGTCATCCTTTTCTCTTCACCTCAGAGTTGGGAACCAGGAGAGACACACTAAAGAGCTGGGCAGATAGAGGACAAAGAACCACATTGCTCTTGAGCATTCTGAATGGAAGCATAGAGGTTTGAGCTATGCTTTTCTCCACTCTTTCCCGACTGATCGTGCTACCCTGGAGAGCCGATCCCGTGTAGCTTTCTCTAGACAACCAGCAGGTTAGGTAGGGCCATCTATAAGTTTCAGAGTATTTAACACCCCCTATTCCCACCCAATAGGAATCATAGTCTCCTCCAGCTCTCACTATAAGAGGAAATGCCCCATCCATTCATCAGAGAGCCATTGGTTATGGTCACGGAATGCATGCCACTACTGTACCCTTAGGGTCGTCACACCACACTGATCATTGTTACAGTTCGTAGATGTCATAGCTAGGTAGGACTGTTGGTTGCATCCCTCCTTTGGAAGCTGGGATGGCACCTTCTGTTTAAGATAGTGTGGGAAGTCTAAACTCAAGACCCTCTTTGAATGCAAGGTTACCAAGAGTGTTTCTTCACAGAGGACTGAATCAATTCAAACTGTAGCTATCATACAGATACTATCCAAAACTTGTGGGGGTAACCAACGAATATCTAGTTTGGCTTAAGGCCCCATCTATGAGATGGAACCCATACCTTACACTGTTTGGGTGACTAAACCTAAGACTAGATAGAGAGAAAACCAAGTACCACTGTTCTGCTAATAAACAACTCCTGGCAGCTTTAATAAAATGACCCCTATCCGCATTCTACTATACTCATAGATCAATGTCTTCCTGCTCAATCATAATCAGAGAAGTTTCCTCCTGCTACAGATGGAAGTAAATACAGAGACCCACAGCTGGAAAGTGTGCAGAAAGCGAGAGGCCTTGGGACACTCGGTCCTAAATGAGATGTCTCCATCAAATCCCCCCCCTCGGGGCTCGGGGGACCCTATGAAAGGGGAGGCAGAAAGAATGGAGGAGCCAGAGTGGGTAGAGAACACCAAGAAAACAGGACCCTCTAAATCAACAGGGTCAGCATACATATGAACTCATAGAGACTAAGACAGCATGCCCGGGACCTGTTCGGGTCTGCATCGGATGGGATCCTAGAGCCGAAAGAAGAGGACACATGCCACTATCCCTAACCCAGAAGCTGTAGCCAACTGATAATCACTTGCAAATGAAAATTAGATTTTTTTTTCCAAGGGAGTCTGACTGTGAAAATAAACTACTCTTCAGGGTAGGCTGCATGCCCAGCAGGAGATAATCAACAGAAAACCAACTCAATGGCATCTTTGGAAGTTCCTTGTCTTATAATGTCCTGTCTGGGCTTTTTCTTTTCAAAGATTATCTTATTTTTAGTTTTATTTTATTATATATCCTTAATTTATTCATCTCTTTTTGTTTTTTATTTTTTTATTTTATTTTATTTTTGGTTTTTCGAGACAGCGTTTCTCTGTGGCTTTGGAGCCTGTCCTGGAACTAGCTCTTGTAGACCAGGCTGGCCTCAAACTCCCAGAGATCCGCCTGCCTCTGCCTCCCGAGTGCTGGGATTAAAGGCGTGCGCCACCACCGCCCGGCTATCATCTCTCTTTTTACCCAAGTCCTTTGCATTTATATAATGCAAAAGTACCGTGTGTGTTAGTGGAGGCCAGGACAGAGAGTCAGATAACTTGGCCTTGGAGTTACAGACAGCTATGTGCTAACATGTGGGTGCTGGTAACCCAACCTGGGTTCTCTGGAAGAGCATGGAGTGCTCTTAACCACTGAGCCATCTCTCCAGCTCCTGCTGGGGGAGCAATGTTTAAAGCACAAAGTCTGCATCCTGCTGGGCAAGCATTTTGCAACCAAGGGCACCAAAGACCAGAGTCAGCATTCAGACTGGCTGGTGAGGGCCTTGAGCCAAAACAGGTCAGGGGTGCCTGGATCCTGGGTTATGCTGGGAACTCACAGAATCAGGATGCCTCCAAGATCCTTTACACAGAGGTAGAGTAAGAGACAGATTTTGTATTGTGAGCCACTGTAAATATGTAAGTTCAAGCACTCCTTCCAGGGCCCAGTGGATACCAAAACCTGCAGGCACAGAGGTTCCCTTTGAAAAATGGCATCTGGCATTTTTCTATGACTAGCACACATCCTCTCTTGTACTCTAAGTCATCTCTAGATTACTTACATCTCCTATAAGATGGACACTGCACAAATGTACTGGATTGCTGGGAAATAGTGAGGAGGAAAAGGTCCGCATGTTGTGTACGGATGCTTTCTTTGATCAGTGGCTGGTTGAATTCAGCAGTGGGAAACTCATCTCCAAGCTGATACAGACAGAAGCGTGTGCTGCAATCAGCTCCTGAGAACTCAGCCTGATGCAGACTGGAGACACAGTGGTTATTTACAAGAAGAACAAATTCCAACAAGACCCCAGGACCCTAGGGAAGGGTAGTCCCTGTCACCAGGCATAGTGTTCTCCAGTGTCCCCTGTGCTGTACTGTTCTTTTGTATCTCTGTGAAAAGTATCAAGTTGCTATCTGGGTGTGGTAGTGGGTGTCTACAATCCCAGCTACTTGGAGACTGGAGCCAGAGAGTCCAGATGAAGCCATCCTGTACAATGGTGAGACCTTGCCTCCCAAAACCAAAACTGTACCAGCGAGATGGACCAGTGAGTACAGACAGTTGCCACTGACCAGGAGTCAGATTTCCCTGGGCCGGCACTGACCTCCATATAAGTGCCTGGTACTCAAGCACCCCCTAATCCCATCCCACACCCAAAACAAATAAACAGATGGAAAAGGTAAATGTACAAAGTAGCCAGTTGCAAACCACTAACATGGCATGACTACCGTTAACAGATAGGAAACTTCAGCTTGGAAATCTCTCCACCGGGAGCCCCTGCTTGCTGTGTTCTGAAAAGATTTCTGTGCACAAGCTGGCACAAGTGATTGGAACTTATTGAAACTTGCCAAGTAGGACAGAGACTTAGAGACAGAGGGACAAGCAGGCAAAGCACTAGGGTGTAACCAGGTCAGGCAGAGGAGGACCATCGGGCGAGCTGAGACCATCTCAGAGCAGGCAATAGGGAACGCCATGTTGGCTTGGGATGAGGACTCTGCTTCCTGGTCTTGCCTCCAGGGCACACCCGGTCTCATTGTCCCTTCATATGAACCATTCTGCAGACCCAGGAAGATTTTACAGCAGAGTCTAAGTTCATGGGCTCCACTTTCAATCAGATTGGGAGCGAATGGGAGAGACAGGGTTGTTTAAGTGGCTGTGAAAAGCACGGAGTAACTTGGTAAATGAAAAATCCGCTCAGACCCAGAAGGAGCACAAAAGTGAGGAATTAAACAACTTTGTAAATAAAGGGATCATTACTCTCCATGCATTAACACACACTTAAGACCTATTGAAAACTTCCCCGGTTTCAAGATAAATGAAGACCATCCGCAGCTCATTTCCCAGGCTGGATGGGCTGTTTTCAGAGCCCAGCACAGAGACCTGGCGGCCGAGGGCAGCCAGGGCTGGCTCAGGTGGCATGCCTAGGGACTCAAGAGGGGACCAATGGCTATTTCTGCTTTTGTAAAGACTGGAGTCTCAGCCTTGGATTCTTCCCACAGGGAGGTACACAGGGCGCACCTGATGGTGGTGGGAGGAGGGTTCTACACCACTGCATTTACCCCCCAAGCTCTATCATCCTTCTCCAAATAAGCATAATGGCTCCATGGTTAAGAGGTGCTGGGAACAGAGGCACCACTGGTAATTGCCTAATGGGCAGAAGAAATGAGGTGTGTGGCACATGGGTGTGGAAAAGGCACTAGCCATGAGTTTAACATTGAAAATTAAAATAAGCTTGGCCCCAGCCAGGCAGTCTTGGCTGAAATGAATCCCATTATGCCTCTAATAACTGTGTGGGGCTCAATTTGATGCCACCCAGGGGGTAGAGAAGCTTCAGTATGGGTGACCTCCCTGCCAGCTGTGGGATGCTGAAGATCTCTGCATCAGCAACCAGCCTGGAGGAAGTAGCAACACCCGGCCTGCCTCGTGGGGCCTTCTGTTCCCATTTAAACCCATGCAGCATTTGAAGAGCTCTGGAGGGGAGGCTGGAGACAATCACAGGTTGTTCTGACCTGGGGAAATTTTGTAAATAATGGCATACTAGGATTTGCAAACGTGCATTTCCAGGACCATAGGGGGGAAGTTGGGGCCCTGCCTGAGACTAATCTATGAGTCCTTCCTCCTTTGGGGGCCTTGATCAGATCACAGTGTATTTCTCAGTGATAGGAGAACTGTCCCTGACTTCAGATTCATCCAGCGTAGGTAGGAAACAAACCTCCGTGTAAAATACTCAGAAAGAGCCCAGTGTTCAGCATCTGCTCTGCCCGGAGCATCATGTAAAGGCAGAGAAAGGCAGGCTAGGGCTGTCAGGGGACACGAGCTCGGAAGGCCAGATGCCTGGGCAAAGGACAGGTGGAGGGACTATGTCACCTTCAGCTCACCGGCTCACACGGGTGCTGGCAGGAATGGGAAGGCGGCCAGCCAGGAGGAGGGCAGGGCTTCTGCGGAGGACCAGTGGACAGTCAGCTGGGACATCCAGGGTCAGCAGCTCTGGGAACCTGGCTGGAGTTTGAATTCTAACCTAAGGGAATCCTTGGAGGATTTGGAGAAGAAGGTACACACCGTTAAAAATTTTTATCTCTTTATTTTGGATTCGCTTTGTGTTTTAGAACGTGTTAAGAGGAGGGGAAAGTGGACTACAAGTGATTTGATAGCGGAAACGGCAAAGGGTACCAAGGGCTATCTCTGCCTTTGTAAAGACTGGAGCCTTTGCATTTAAATTCACTATAAATTGCACTAGCTTCTTGTTCGCTGCCATTCACTTGAACTGAGCCTTCACTTCGGCTCTGCCCACATATGCCCTTGACTTCAGATGACTCCCATGTCCGTGTTTCTCTCTCAGCCTTCCGGCCCCTATCCCACCCTGTTCTCTACGCCTCCTGACCTTCCTCCATCACATCTGCCCTGTTCCTGGTCCCGTTCCCCTCCACTCCTGCTCCCCACTGACTTTCAGGGCTCCGACCTTTCCTACCCACTGGCCATCCCGGTCCTTGCCTCTGCCTCCCGAAGCAACATGCTTAAGGCTTTTCCTCTCCGTCACTCGATCCCACAGGCGCAGAAACAAAAGCCTTTCTGGAGCTCACATCGTAGCTCTTGCCCACTTTCTTACTGGAAATCGAACTTGCGAGACAAGCAGCCTAGCTCCAGATCATATGCCCAGTTCTCCCTGCCTCTCTTCATAAAGGTCTCCTTCAGCAGCTCTGTGCACACTAACTGGTTGATCCCGCTCTCTCTCCTCCCCTTCCTGCTTTAACTGCCCACCCCCAACAAATCTGTCTCCACTCCCATAGTGCCCGGTGTGATCGGAAAGTCTCGGCTCTCTCCAGGCTAACCCTCTTGAAACTCCCTTCTCTGGGTCCCCAGGATTCTGCTTCTTCTCTATGTGGTTGCTTCTCTATCTCTACCTCCCCAGGATGAGTCTTGGACCTCTCCTCTGTCTAAACTATATCCCTAGTTGATCTCCAGCTCCTCTAGCTATAAAATCACTGGCCTCCAACTCCCTCAACTTCTGCAGGGATGTCGAGGCATCTCAAACTCAATAGCTTCAAAGACAGACTTCTGTGCATACTCTACCTCCCGTCCTCATCTACACACAAATATCCAGTCAGTAGCCTTCTTGGTTACCTTCCTCTTCTCCCAGCCTTTCCAGAACTGGACTTAGTCACTGATGCCTGTCATACCCTTACATCCCAACCCCACTGACTCAATTTCCAAACTATATCTAGACTGAGATCCCATCTTCCCACCTTCCTGGATGGCTGCAACAACCTCGTGATTTGTTGCAAGCCCTCACTCTTGTTCTAATATAGGCTCTTCTCGACATAGCAGCCAGAACGAGGCTTTCAAAATAAAAGCCAAATGGTTCCACCTCTCTGTTCAAAACCCAGTGACTTCCCAGCTACCTCAGAATAAGAGTTCAACATCCAGGCAGGTATGGTAGCATATGGGAGGCTGAGGGAGGAGGACCACAGTTTGAAGGCAGCCAAGATGGTGTGGAATGATTCTGTCTAAAACGAACAAAACATCCAGCAGCCTTGTTGCTTCCCTCCAAAACAAAGCTAATGGACCAGAATGTACAGTCACAATGGCCTGAAGAATTCTACATTCTTTGGCCCTGTCTGCCTCTTTGACCCTCATCTACAGGCTCTTCCCTCCTCTCCCTCTGCTCAGCTACACTAGTCCCTTGTTGTGCCTCAAACACAGCATGTATTCCGCCTCATGATCTGTGCTCCCTGTTCCTTCGGCTGGGAGCCCAGACCTAGCTCCAGGTCACCTTATTCATCAAGCCTTCCTTATCCGCTTTCTATGAACACACACACACACACACACACACACACACACACACACACACACACACCAACCAGCAACCTCACCTCCTCCACCTTATTCCTGCCTCTTTGTTAATCCAGATGTTATAGGTTAAAGTTGTCTCCTGGCTCACCACTAGACCAGAGACCAATTTAAGGAAGGAACTTGGTTCTGCTCGCTCCTATGTCAATACCCAAGTAAAATAAGAGCTCGATAAATATTTGTCAAGCAAACAGCATTTATTTGAATCTACTTTTAAAGCATCTGCCATCTGTGAGGAAACCTCAGAGCCTACCTCTGCTCCAGCTGTCCACAGTTAAGTGGCTCATGCCAGGCTTTCATCGGTCCCATGGATGCTGTGCAAACCACTCTGAACACACAGTGTTGCTGGCATCCACCTTCCCTCCACCCTCAAGTCCCTCAGGACCACCAAGATGAGGTTATTTCTGCCCTCTCATCCCTTGCCTCGGGAAGGCATGGTCTGATGCCAGCTGCTGCCTCATTGCCTCTCTCCAAAACAAAATTAACAGACCATAACCCATGCTCCCCATCCATCAGCTGGGAGAGGGCAGCGGCTGGGACATCAGATCTCGGCTCTTCTGTGTACTTACTGTGTGATTTTAGCCAAGTTTTTTAAATCCCTCTGATCTAAGGTGCATGTGTGCGTGTGTGTGTGTGTGTGTGTGTGTGTGTGTGTGTGTGTGTGTGTGTGTGTGTGTATTTAATGTATGTGTGCACATGTGCATGTAATATGTATGTACCCTGTTTTTGTGCACATAAAGACTAGTTGGCAGTGTTGGGTGTCTTCCTCAGTTGTAGCCCACCTTGTTTCTTTGAGGTAAGGTCTCTCACTGAACCTGGAGTTCACCAATTGGCTAGACTGGCTGGCCAGCCAGCTCCAGAGATTTGCCTGCCTACAGTTCCCTCTCTATTCCTCAGTGCTGAGGTTACAAAGGTGCACTGCTGGGAACCTGTTCCCCATGATGGATTACTTTGCTCAATCTTTATGGGGGTGTGTGTGACTCAGTCCTACCTCAACTTGATGTGCCATGCTATGTTCAAGCCCATAGGAGACCTGCCTCTTTCTGAATGGAGACAGAGGAGGAGTGGGTGGATGAAGAGGGAGGTAGATGGGAGCCAGAGGGAGGGAACAGGAGGAGAGGAGGGAAGGGAAACTGGTCAGTATGTAGAATAAAGGGGAAAATGTTAATTAAAAAAATGGGTGCACTGTTGTGCCAAGTTGTTAGTGGGTGCTGAGGACCCCCACCCTTGCTTGTACTTGGGCACTTTACTGACTGATCCATTTCATCATGTTGTTGTTGCTGTTGCCATTGTCGATGAGATTGGGAAAGTGAAATTCTCTAACAGGGTCATCGTGAGGAATGGGCAGTGCTTGGCAGAGTACCTGTTATTAAACATTGCATTCACTTTTCCTCCTATCAGAATACTACCTTAGTATCACTCTGAGATGACCTTTAAACTGACAGCTGGTCATGTTCCCAGAGATGTGTGATCAAGAATGAGGGCTGGAGAGATGGCTCAGAGGTTAAGAGCAGTGCCTGCTCTTCCAAAGGTCCTGAGTTCAATTCCCAGCAACCACATGGTGGCTCACAACCATTTGTAATGGGGTCTGGTGCCCTCTTCTGGCCTGCAGGCACACACACAGACAATGGGCTGGAGAGATGGCTCAGTGGTTAAGAGCATTGCCTGCTCTTCCAAAGGTTCTGAGTTCAATTCCCAGCAACCACATGGTGGCTCACAACCATCTGTAATGAGGTCTGGTGCCCTCTTCTGTCCTGCAGGCATACACACAGAGAGAATACTGTATACATAATAAATAAATAAATATTAAAAAAAAAAAAGAATGAGCACTGATAAGGCCCTTGGGTTGTTTAGAGCTGTTTAGGCCTTCCACCTTCCTCTCCCTCCTCCTTTCTGACCTAAGCCCACAGAGAGACAGGCTGCCCTTGGCGTGCATGTGCGCGTGTACACACACGCACACACGTACACATGCACGCGCACACACACACACACCATCTTCCATTTACAGCATTCCTTTTCCATCCTGCAAGGGTGGTGAACTAAATTCAGGAAAATGACAAGCTGTTACAAATATACTGCGTGTTGTAAAATAAAAGGATGCCCTTGTTGAAAGGCCAAACGACTTAACTTCAAATGATGAGAGTAGGGTGTCACAAGGCAGAATGGCCATGTCATGCTTTGATCAAAGGCTTTAACTATGCATGTGGTTCTGTCGCATCTTTATGTGTGGGTGCTGGCAGGGATCTTTAAATGGGCTGCTCTCTGCAGTATCTCTCCATTACTTGGGGCTCTATTGATTTGGGTTCATCTTTAACGGTCCAGACTTGGAGAATACTCAGGCCAGGTCTCCGCTGAGGAGAGTGGCAGGGAACACTAGTAATTATCCAACCAATTCCAGTAATTAGCTGATGCTTGACGAATGCCAGTTTTTCCTGGAATTTTCAGTCCAGCAGCATCCCTGCGAACTTTCCAGGACACATGGGGTCAGAGGGTAGAAAAAGGGCAGTCCAGTGAAGCTGTTTGTCTGTCTATCTCCTCCAACGCATTCTTATAAATACGTACAATTCGCATGAATTCTACCACCTTCCCTGTCTGTCTAAGGTAAATAATAATAATGGTAGATAATCATAATAAATCTGCTAAAATCAAATTGGTTAAATCTCTAGGCACCCTGAGAAGCTCAGTTTGTGTCTTCCTTCATATTGCTGTCCAAACAGGATGGCTAAGGCCATGGGCCTCTGAAGGAACAGGGAGATAAGAGGTTGGTGCTGAAGGTCAGCTTTCCTTGGTCCCTGAGTGGCTTCTCACCCACAGCAAAGGCAGGAAAGACCAATGAGTAACCCACTATGGTGGCTCTGGCTGCACCCAGGCTCCTGCAGACCTGCTGTGGATGAGGCCGACTCCGCAGAATTGGGTCCAACATGAATGAACCAGGATCTCCCGGGAAATTCAACTTCTTCACACTCAATGTCAACAAAACTTGTCAAAATAAGTGGCTTCCAGAATGTATGGTGTGGGCGGTGGTGGCACATGCCTTTAATCCCAGCACTCGGGAGGCAGTGGCAGGTGGATCTCTGTAAGTTCAAGGCCAGCCTGCACTACGGAGCGAGTTCTAGTACAGGCTCCAAAGCTACACAGAGAAACCCTGTCTTGAAAAACCAAACCAAGCTGTTGTTATTTTTTTCTGCTGTGTAGTACTCCATTGTGTAAATGTACCACATTTTTTTTATCCATTCTTCAATCAAGGGGCATTTAGGTTGTTTCCAGGTTCTGGCTATGACAAACAAAGCTGCTATGAACATAATTGAGCACATGTCCTTGTGGCACGATTGAGCATCCTTTGGATATATACCCAAAAGTGGTATTACTGGGTTTTGAGGAAGGTTGTTTCCCAATTTTCTGAGAAATCACCACACTGACATCCAAAGGGGTTGTACCAGCTTGCATTCCCACCAGTAATGCAGAAGTGTTTCCTTTTCCCCACAACCTCTCCAGCATAAGTTGTCATCAGTGTTTTTGATCTTGGCCATTCTTACAGGTGTTAGATGGAATCTCAGAGTTGTTTTGATTTGCATTTCTCTGATGACTAAGGATGATGAATATTTCCTTAAGTGTCTTTCAGCCATTTTAGATTCCTCTGTTGAGAGTTCTCTGTTTAGGTCTGTACTCCATTTTTTTATTGGATTACGTGATTTTTTGGTGTCCAATTTCTTGAGTTCTTTGTATATTTTGGAGATCAGACCTCTGTCTGATGTGGGGTTAGTGAAGATCTTTTCCCATTCTGTAGGCTTTCATTTTGTCTTGTTGACTGTGTCCTTTGCTTTACAGAAGCTTTTCAGTTTCAGGAGGTCCCATTTATTAATTGTTTTTCTCAGTGTCTGTGCTGCTGGGGTTCTATTTAGGAAGTGGTTCCCTGTGCCAATGCATTCAAGTGTACTTCCCACTTTCTCTTCTATAAGGTTCAGTGTGGCCAACTTTATGTTGAGGTCTTTGATCCATTTGGACTTGAGTTTTGTACATGGATGGAACTAGAAAGCATTATTTTGAGTGAGGTAACCCAGACACAGAAAGACAATTATCACATGTACTTACTCATAGGTGGTTTATAAACATAAGGCAAAGAAAACCAGCCTACAAACCACAATCCCAGAGATCTTAGACAACAATATGAACACTAAGAGAGACTTACATAGATATAATCTACATGGGAAGTAGAAAGTATAAAAAGACACGATCTCCTGAGTAAATTGGGAGCATGGAGACCTTGGGGAAGGGCTGAAGGGGGGAGGGGAGAGGCAGGGAGGGGAGCAGAGAAAAATGTAGAGCTCAATAAATATCATGGAAAAAATTTTAAAAAAGAGAGAAAAAATAACAAAAAAGAAAAAAAAGAAAAAGAAAATCCAAACCAAACCAGAAAGTATGGTGCTCTGATAATGAGGGCAAGGAACATATGTACATTTTGAAAGTGACTCTGGACCCTTGGGAGTTGTCGTTTTGTTACTTTTTTGCTTAGTATATAAAGAAGTGAGAAATTCTTTATTATCCTTTGTTCTTACTCATTCCTCCCAGCACTGTCCCTTACCCCATCCCTTTCTGGTCCCCTGCATCCCCTGCCATTGCCTTCCTGGTCTATTTTAATGACATATTGTGGTGTTTTGAATGAGAATTGCCCCCCATAGGTGCAGATGTTTTAACTCTTGGTGCCCAGTTGGTGGCGCTGTTTGGGGAGGTTCAGGAAATGCAGCCTTGCTGTAGGACGTATGTCACTGGAAATGGGAGTGGGTGCTGAGAGTTTAAAGGCTCTCCCCACTTCCAGTTGCTGGGGTTCAAGATGTGCGCCTTCAACATCCTGCCTACTGCTTGTTACCACATTCCCCACCACAGACTCTTATCCCTCTGGAACCATACACCAAACAAACCCCTCCTTCTGTAAGCTGCCTTGGTCAAGGTGTTTCATCATAGAGAAACAAAAGTAACTAAAACACATGCATTCTTCAGCTGCTAGATGTATTTGAGAACAAAGCCTGTCTCCTACTTTCAGGGTAACTTCTCTTTGTACTTTACCATAACAAACATTCTTGATATTTTCATTCATATTACATTATGACAATGCTCATAAAACTCTTGAGAGATTCCCTTTTCCTTCCTCGGCTGTGATTTACATCTTCTTAAACAATCAGAGCAGGATGAACCTGTAGTTTGCTTTAGAGTAACTACAGGACAAGAGTCAGAGGTTACGTGTTCCTTTGTGAACTTGGGATTCTGGCAGGTGCATCTCAGAGGCCCCATCCCCTCAGCATGCTCACAGAGGCACTGGCCTAGGAGAGGGTATGGAGTACCTGAGGCCGTCCTCTTTGCCACCGTGGCCCACTATCCGTCATCAAGCTAACTGGTCTCCCTTGGAGACATTACAGACTTTGCAAGGCTCACTCAGGTTCTCATGCAAGTTACCAAGTGTGTTTCACTGAATGTCCATGAAGTGCCCCTTCTAGTCACTCTGGATCAACCCTGTGCCAGAATGTGGGAGAAGGCAGTGATTATGGGAGACATCACTACAACAATCATACTGTGTACTCTGTGACCAAAGGAGCCCTAGACTTGTTAGAAGACCAAGGTATGAATCCAGCTCCCCCCCCATTAACTTCTTGAAGCCTTAGTTTACTACCAACAAAAATAAAAAGACTCTACCTACCTAGCTACTTCTTAGGGTTCAGCAAGTATGTTGGTGTTCTCTGAAAAATCATAGAACACTATAGAAAGAATAAATGCTTCATTCCAAACTCAAAATAATTGACAGCAGGACTTGAGCAGATGCTCATAGCATCTCTGTCATAGCAACACCAGTCCCCAGACCCCAAAGGTCAAAACAACTTCCATGTCCATCAGCAGGTGGATAAACAAAGTGTAGCATACACATTTCACGGAATATTGCCCAGTTTTCAAAAAGAACAGGATTCAATAAACTTCGAAAACATCCAGCTGATGAAATATACAGGGCACAAAGGCATAAGTATCCTGTGGTTTCACTTAGAGTCCGTACCTAGACTCATCCAGTTCCAAATTCAGAAGAATAGAAGTTACTGGTAGAATGGTGGAAGCTTTGGGAGAGGGCCAGTGGGTATACAAAGCTTCCATTTACACTGCTGAAAAGTTTCATCATGTATAGTGGCACACACCCGAAATCACAATACTCATGGTCAGTCAGCCTGGAGTATGTAGAGAGTTCCAGACTAGCCTGGGTTATATAATAAGACTATATCCAAATAAATGATGGAAAAGATGAATAATAGTGCCAATTACACACAAGGTGGAGATATATATGCCACTAAACAATGCATAAAAAAAAGACATGGAAACCGGGTATGGCAGCACACACCTTTAATCCCAGCATTCAGGAGGCAGAGGCAGATGGATCTCTGAGTTCAAGGCCAACCTGATCTACAGAGTAAGTTCTAGGACAGCCAAGGATACACAGAGAAAGATTGTCCTAGAAAACAAAACAACAACAACAGCAAAATGATGTGAGATATGTCAAGGTGGAAGAGACTGTGGCCACAGTTTTTCCTTTAGAATCTCTTAGCCCACATCATTGTGACATGTTTCCACTCTTTGGGGTGGTCTTGGGTTCCTTGTCAAGTGTTCAGCACAGTGGGAACTGGCTGTGCTCTTCACGGGCAGGCCAGACTGGCCAGGAACCAGGCATGTGGGGAAACGCCGAGTCAGTTCCATCTCCTGCAAGCATTCTGCTGGCAAGCATTCCTGGGCTATATCAGGCCAGCCAAAGGCTGGCAGCGAATGCTCCGTGAAGACAAGGAAAATGGTTTTAGGGGCACAATGGGAAGAGGGCCCGTTCTTCCCTGCGGGACTTGGACTCTGGAGATCTGTCCCGTGTCTATGCTCACATCACTGGGAAATTCACCGAAGGTGTGTCTTCGGGAGACCCAGAATCTGCCACGGTAGCTCCTACTCCCCTGGTGTCAGCCAGTCCCCTCGGTCCATCTTCGCACCACGGCAAAAAAGCATTCCTCCTTCCTGATCCAAACCCTCTGTCTTCAGACCTGTTGTCCAGCTGCTCGAGCTGGTGCCATTTGAGAGTGTGGGCTGGGGGATTCCTTCGCGTGACTCTTGGATCCAGTTTCCATTGAAGGGTTGATGCTTCAGAAGAATAGTATTCCCCTCCTCGTGGGATTTTAAGAGGCGGACACCTCCCAGAGCGCCCCCCAAAAGCCTTGCAACTGCTGCCCTCCATCATTTCCGGTTTCTCAGCATGTGTGCGGTAAGGAAAGGCTGAACGCTCCCTGCTCCCTCTTCCGGGCAGCTGAACCTGCCAGTACAAAGCAGAGGCCACCCCTCGCAGTGACTGCTGTGGAGACAATGTGAGCAAAGCCTGGCCTCTTCTCTCTTCTTCCGCCCTGTATGCCAGTAATTGCCCCAGCATCCATGACAAATCTCAGGTAAATCTCAGGCTGAAAGCTCAAAATGGACTTTGGCTATTTCTCTCCCTGGCAGGCTCTTGTGGAATGAAGGATTGCTAACAGTGAAAATGTCTCCATGGAAATCCACCTGGCAGGGGTCAGGCATGAAGGCCCAGGGTCAATTTTACCTTAAGCAGATCTGATCTACAGATAAACAGGAAGAACCATGGTTTTGAACCCGGCTGGCTTCTTAATCCTCTCTAAATACACACATCACTTATTGCAAATTCCTGGCCTCTACTGGAATTCACCAGAAGAAATCAATTTATGGAAGCAGTGGTTTCTTTCCTTGCGTGTCTTCTACTAAGGAAGCACACTGTACAACTAGCAAGATTGATGGTAGTAATATTAAGTCCATGGTAATCCAAACTAATTCCATCAAGGCCTGGCAAGGCAAGCTGGAGGATATTAAGGTAAAGCCATGGGACTCAGGAGGCCATCAGTGGGTTTGCTCCAAGGAACCTTCAACGTGAAGCATGTGGTCTTGAGAGACGACCCAGCCTGTGGTCAAATCCCAGCCCTTCTGTCATGTCATCCTGAGTCTGAGCTGGCCATTTCCTAAATCATAAAATGGCATAATAAGGTTTGATGGGGGAATTAAATGAGGAAAAATACACCAAAGCAGGGTACTCAGCATGTAAGAAGCTTAATAAACACTAAGTCCCATCTCTCCTCCTTACATCCACAAAATAAGCATAGGCTGCTAGCGGGGGTATGTCCAGTAACTCCTACCTCACCCTTATGTCGTCAGATAATTTTGCAAATGCTATCCAGGGTTATATCAAGTAACTCCTACCTCAACTCTATGCCATCAGATAAATTTGCATAAGTGACTTAAGAGTCTGCTCTTTTGATGTAACCTAAAGTCACACAGGCAGAAATAAACTCCCCATTGCCATGGTCTCTATATGTATTACAAGGTCAAGGAAGATTCAACAACAAAGCCTCAGCCACTGGGAACACAGCTGTGTTTGGGTCATCCACAAACTAGCGGGATAGGAAAGATGGTGTAGCAGGAGTTTCGGGGGAAGAGAGGTTATGCGCTTCCCCTTGACCACCAGCAGGATGGTCCACCCCTTCTTAACAGCATAGAATGAGGCCTCTGGAAATGGGAAGGTGGCCCAGTTTCAGCAGAACAGGTTTCTTAGGGAGGGGAACATATTCAGGATGCCCTTTCCCTCCCCTTGCCCTTCTGCCGCATCCTGTAAGATTACAGACCTCCCAAGTGCCAATTGTTTGCCTTCCAAGCTGCCGTCCCATTTGAAACCCCCCCACCATAATGACAGCAATGGAATGAGGGGTACCCAGGATTCCAATTCGCAGGTGTTAAAGATGCAGCGAGTCATTTGAGCCCCTCAGGCCAATGGATTCGCTCCATCTGCACATGCAATTCAGCCGAGACCAGGGTTTTCTAACGCACCGTTTCCCCAAAATGTCTTTCTCCTTTTTTTTTTAGATACTAAAGAAGAATAGAAAAAAAGAAAGGAAAAAACACAGTGTTTCCCACATTATTAGAACCAAAAATAGCTCTTTAAATCTCTAGCCCATATCATGCCACATTACAAATACATTTTTGTTCACCAACCTTAAAGGTTGCTGTGTTTCCCCCTTGCTTTATCTGCTTTCATTATACAAGATTTCCACTTATTCCGTATTTTGTTCTCATTAGAACACTGAACGTCACATGTTTTCACCAGAGACATTCATCAGCAAGGTCAAAGGGTGAATATCGTGATCTATTACGCTTAGAGGAATCTAATGAAAAGCCACATAATTATCCAATTTAAAGAGAAGCATGTAAAAAAGAAGGGGAGTGCTTGCCATAATTTAAATTGTTTTGTTTCCCTGAAGCAAAATTCAGCACCTGATTGACAGGACCTAATGATAATTCTTATTGATATGGTGATGTTAATTGTGGGGAGATATTTAATAAGCCCCGTCTTCGGGAGGGAAGTGTGTGCTTTTAACCTGCACCTGAACCTGCTTCTCGCCGCAGCGTGGGGATGAGGTGCAGATTCAGATAAGTGAGCACAAGTGGATTTTCAGTCTTGTGTGGCAGAATGGAAATTGGAATCTTCAGAATCTATTAGGAGAACAATTCCACAGTTGCTCACACTTTTATAAATTATACTGTATATTACAGAAAGACACAAAGTCAGGGGAGTCGCAGGAAGAAAGAGCTGATGCGACTTGGCAGAGAAGTTCCTGGGTGAGGGCAACAGTGGTGGTGTTCTCAGTCAAACACACAATGCACAGATCCCACGCACACGTGCGCGCGTGTACACACACACACACACACACACACACACACACACACGGGAGTAGGGGGAAATAGAGAGGGAGGGAGGGAGGCAGACAGACAGAGAGAGAACAAACGTGATCTGCATTCATTGTCTTCAAACAAAATGCAGAGATGAAATCTATCTCCTGAATCAATCTTCACCCATACCTGGGTGGCACTGAACTTGTCAAAAAAAAAAAAAAGCTAACTTTCTTATACCATGGACAAAACAACTTGAGGCTTTTTTCATGGGTCTAAATTCCAAAAGAAAATGGTTCTCTTTCCCATTAGTTTTCAGGGCTTCAGAGAGAACCTCTTGGAGCCATGGCAGGGCCACAGTGAATGCTGAACTTCTCAGAAGCCACCAGATCCGATGATGCACGATTGGACTCTGTAAAGCTACAACCTTCCATCGCTGAGAAACCGTGTCTTCTCGTGTTTTTGTGGCGTGCTGACAAAGTCTTAAGTACTGGACCTTCGGGGTAGGGGAAGGTGCTTGTGTATGTGCATGTTTGTGTGTGTATGCGCATGTTGGTGGGTGGGTGCATGAGCACATGAGCACAAACGTATGTGGAGGCTAGCAGTCAACATTGGATGTATTCCTCAATTGCTCTCCATTTTGTTTTTTAAAACAGGGTCCCTCACTGAACCTGGAGCTCACCGATTTGGCTAGCCTGGCTGGCCCACGAGCCCTAGGGATCCTCCCGTCTGGCTGCCCAGCTCTGGGATTGTAGGCATCTGCACCATTCTTGACTTTTATGTGGGTGCTGGAGATCCAAATGCAGGGTCACATGCTTGTATGGCAAGCACTTTACCAACTAAGCCATCTTCCCCACTCCAAATACTGAACTTTAAAACTGTATATGCCATATGCCGTTGTCCTAATTGAGAGAGCTGTTTGGAGAACTCACATAGAACCATCTTTGGACAAATAACACAAAGTGAAAAATGAAACCACTCTGAAGATAACAGAATATCAAAACTAACCGGCTTTAAATCTGGGGGAGACTAGTTAATTTTTTTAATTAGTTTTGGTTGTGAAACAGGATTCCACTATATGGACTAGGTTGGCCTCAAGTTTACAATCCTCCCGACACTGCCTCCCAGTGCCGTAACCAGGACAGCCCACCAGACCAGACCAGTTCAAGTTGTTTTTGAACTCCAATTTAATTCCCCATTTTTACTGAGGAAAAAAATAATAAGATATGGAAAGCATTACAGTGTGGTGTGCTGGTCAATGTCGTCATTCTTGCTAAACCATATAGACTCAAATAATCAAGTCAGAGAAAATAACAAAAGTTGGTGTCATGGGAAATAAGAATAACATCTAGTGAACAAAATTTTGCAAATATTTATGACAATCATAGTAAGATTCTCTTTGAGCTGAGCATCCAGAGTCTGGTGGGTTGTGGGTACCAAGAAATAGCGAAGGTCAAGAACTTCATTTTTGCCTCCTGAACTATTTTCTCTTTTCTCTTAGTATACACATGCATACAGATATACCTTAGACTGTTCCAGATAGAAATCTGTTGACTTTTAGCCAAGCACTTACCTTAACTGAAAATAAAATTAAGCTAATTGGAGACGGCCAAATTGATGGCAGGTTATAGTACCCATGGCAGCACAAACTGCTGCCATGATTTCCAACTTCCTAGGCCAAAGCATTACATCATGCACAGGAGATTATAATTTCTCTGAAGAACACTTCTGGGCATCTCACTACTCGAAAAGCGATATGCCAGCAAATTGAAAAGAGTTCAGAGAAAAGCAATAAAAATAATTAAGGAGGCCTTCAGATTGACTGATGGAAAGAGATGGAAAGAATTAAGTATGGACTGCCTGGCCCGGTGATGACCTGCATGGTTATAGGAAGGAGACACAGAGTATCTGGAGGGGCAAGATTCCCGTCTGAAGCAGGCATCAGCCCACACAGAATAGCAATGCAGTCATAGACACAATGAACTTGTGGTTGCTTCAAGCCGAAAGCCGGAGCCATGCCTGCTTTGGATAGCTGCCAAGAGCCACTCTGCACCCCTGCATCTCTGTTGGTATGGGGTCAGAGCCGGCATAGCAGCTGGAGTGTTGCCAAGTGCCCTGTTTCCATTTTGGTACTATCTAACCATACACTCATCTTATGCCAGACACCTGGGTCCTTGAAATGGCCCGCAACACAAAAGAGGAAAGGTAAGAACTGAGTCACATGGTGGTTCATGTCCAGGTCCAACAAGAGAGTAGCTTGGGAGATCTGAGCGGTGGTCCAATACTTCTCAAGACCATAGCCTGGGAAATACACGCAATGGTCCAACACTTTCCAAGAGAGCAGCCTGGGAAATACCAACAGTGCCCTCTATCAGTACGGTTGAATGAAACTATTGACATGAAGCCCTCCTCATGGTGCCAGGCCTACAGTAAGCCCAAAGGCAGGGAAAACACCATGTTCTAACCCTCCTGAAGGAGGTTTCAGGCCCTAGAACATTCCATGAGTACCATAGCCTGTAAGACTAAACCAAAAATTGCTATGCCTGTAAACTCACCAGTTTCCTTTATTGCTCCTATAGACTGGGGGTCAAATGTTCAAGCTTGTCCTGGGCAGTCTGATTTTATGCCAGCCGACACAACGGGACCACTGTCAGCGCCCCCTCTCTTTCAACTGGGCCACATTTGGATAATGGGCTGAGATGGCCACTCCTGTTACATGCAGCTCAACATTTTATTTTCTAAATCTTTTCCACCCTGAACCACCTCTTACTATCGGCTTCTCAAGCATGCTGACGCTATTGTGAAGGAAAGAAATTTTGACCACCTGACCTTGGGTCATAGGTTAAAGGTTTCCCTCAATTTTCATATCACAGGGTCTGATGAGTAGATCCATGTTCATTGGAGCTGTAGGTCATCTATATTTTGATATGCTCTGGTTCAAGAGCCAAGAGTGTTAGTCTGCCCTGCCTGATAAGCATCTTGTAGCCCCATTCCATTGTGGTTGATTTTTTTTTTAACATTCAATGCCAATCTATATGGTTTTGTTCTTATTTTATTTTTATGTATATGGATGTTTTGCCTACATGTATGTCTGTATGCCGCATGCATGTAGTGTGCCCACAGAGGACAGAAGAGGGCGTTGGTTCTCACTGAAACTGGAGCTGTAGACAGTTGTGAGTTGCCATACGGGTGTGAGAATTGAATCTAGGTCCTCTGAAAGAGCAGCCAGTGCTCTTAACCAGTGAATCATCTCTCTGACGGTTTTTTCCCCCTTGACTTACTGCACTGGCCAAGACCACTGTTCTTCAAGCTGGGGTGCTTGAAGAAACACAACTGAACTTCCTTGGGCTATTTAAAGCAAATAAAATTGTACCTCTTTAATGCCAATTGTGAAAATCCACGATACAAAATATAGTCACTTCCGTCACACGCCATTAAAATGGAATAAAGGGACCATGGGAAAGAAAGGAAAACTTGGGTCATGGCCATCTACTCCAGGAATGGTCCCACAGAACCAACCCCAAGCAGACAGTCTACCTTATCTTTTTGTTGTTTCTCAGGATTTCATTATGAGTCCGGCTGGCTTTGAACTCATGACCCACCTGCTTCAGCTTTCCATCTGGTGGGACCTCTGACAAGCACCACTACACTCACTGGAGCCAGCCTAGGCAACTGACTTTTAAAACGTGCTAACTTTGAACGCAAGACTGAATTTATTGTAGTAATTGCCCCCATTCACAGACACAGATCTCTCAAACAATCGAAGCACTAATGAAATATCTTTCCAAGTAGCTCCCCTTGGTTCTCTGACGTGGCCTGTGTGTGTGTGCGTCCCAGTTTGCAATTCATTCCCGAATAAAAGTTCCCGCACTGCAGATTCACTTCTTTTTGTTTCACTTTGATACACTGGAGTCAAGAGAGTTGGACTTAAGCATGTAACCCCATCCTTTGCCGCCAGCATGAACTCACGCAGGTCGGCGTCCTGACCCTCATCTCTAGAGTGACGGTAAACATATAGTCACATCAACTGTACATTCCCTCTCTACTTCCTCCATTAAATCTGCCTGAGTTATTTTCTTGCCATAGTACTCTAGCTGAGAGAGCGTGGAGGGCGGGACGTGAAACAGGGAAACTGGGCATGCGCTGCCATCTTCGTGTTCTTCCGGGGTGAGTTGAAAACACTTTCAATGACCTTGCCGCCGGCCAGTTCTTCACAGGCGTTCCTTCAGGCTGAAAGATCGCCCTGCGGTTTCACTCCATCCAGACTCCTGAGTTTGCCATATGTGCTTTCTCTACTCTCTGAGATGACCACGTTTTTGCCCTGGCTGTGATCCGACACCCTGGCAGAAGTAGCTTCGTGGAGAAAGGGTTTAGTCTGCTCAAGAGCACTGCCCATCATGGCAGAGCAAAGCAGCGGGAGCTTGAAGTAGTGGGTCAAATTACATGCACAGGAAACAGAGAAAGAATATATCCTTCTTGTTCACCCCCACGTTCTCTATACAACTCCGGATCCACGCTGTTGTTGAGCCTCATCGCCCCAGGTGACTTCCTTTGACTGTGAAGACACTTTCCTTGCAAATACACTGAATTATTCTTACTTAGAAACCATCTGCCACTTTCCTAACAGCTGGAATAGATTCAAAACATTTTTTCACAATGTGTTGACATACAGTACCTGGTAGGACTTAGGAAAATGTAGACTTAATATGTCTGTAAAGATTCAATAACTATACAAGATTAAAGTTCAGTAAACGTTCTCAAATTTGACAGTATCCTAATTCATATATCCCTTGAATAGTCCTGAATGTTCTTTTATTCATCTCTTCAGCAAGTGTCTCCTGAGCTTCTGCTATGAGCTAGGCGCTGGATGCTGGTCTAAGTACAGGAGAGACAAGATGGAGCAAGATGGACGGGTCCTGCCGTATGCGTCCTGTGCTGCTCAGACTCGAAGGCGGATACAGGATCCTTGCCCAGATCTATTTCAGCACCACAGGACCCCTTCACCAGCTCCAGGAGTCTTTGCTTATATGTGAGCCCCTCCCCATGCCTTGCTCCTGGGCAAAAGGACCTGCCTCACAGAAGTCACAGTGTCTTCTTCAGAGGTCGGGGAGTCACATATAATGACTAGTGGGTGGGAGGACAAAAGATCCAAATGATTTATTCTTAAGTAGGGCGAGAGGGGAGTGCCCTAGCATGGGATCCCAGATTCATTACAACACCATGACCTCTCTGCCCACTAACTATTGGTTCCAGAGCATTCTCTATTACGTCCCATACTTAAATCCCATCTCAAGGTCTGTTTGCTGGAGGAACTGGCTTAAAACAGGCCCAACTCCTAATATCTCTGTTGAAAATGCGGCCTCTGGGAGACGATGACATTAGCTAAACATCGTCTTTCTTTAAATATAGTCAAGACACCAAGACCTGAGGCCAAAAAAAAAAATCACTGAAAAGGAGAGGAGAATTCTTCCCTGAAGATTAAAGCCATAGCTGATCATTCTCTGGGGACTCACCTTCCCCACTAATCTACTACTTCACGAGTTCAATAAACAAACAAACCCGCCCACCAAGGAGCCAAGTTTCAAGAACATTTGTCTGACTTTGAAAGTTCAGGTACAAAATGTCAAAGATGACATTCACTTTGGAAGCTAGCACTCTTACTTGGATGGAACTCTTGGCTCTGACAGGAGCCACAGGCTGCCAGTCTGTGAGATGGAGTTCCGTCTCACACAAGATCTCCGGGAACATAGCCACCTGGGGCATTCACACGAAGGGCGTTACTCACTTGCTGCATGGGCCATGCATTCTTTCCAGTTTGGTTTCTTTTTGGTGGTAGAGAAAAATCTGCCAACGGTGCAGCAAGACTGCAGTGCTCCAGGGAGCTCTCAGGCAGGAGAAAGGATAACCAATCTGCACAGCAGCATCCGTGACAGGTGTATGATGGACAGTGCCAGCTGCCCCCTCACTTGCCCCATGTTAGCAGTGGTATTAGGTGAGAAGGGCAAGCCCCAGCGACTCACTTGCTCATTCAGTAACAACTCAACAGCAGGCTGGATCCTAAGCCACATACCTCAAAGACCACCCAATAGAGTAGCTGGGAGAAGCATGGGTTTATTCTGAGCTCATGGAACACCTGAAGGCACATGGTCCAGGTTGGGGGAAGCTAGTCCATATGCAAACATCCATCCATGGATGGCCACTTTCCAGAACAAGTGTTCTACACGCTCAGGTTGATGGCGGGTACCACTCACTGTGCTCTTGGCATCAGCAAAGAAGAGTGAATTATGGGTTTTTTTCTAAGCAAATGATGCAGAATTAGACATATCTATTCCTCTCATCCTGTAGGTGGTGACATCATCACCAAGAAATAAAGCCTTAAAGGAAGTTGAGAAGTGTGTTCTGTCTGAACATTTGACAATGGCAACTGTACAAGCTATATGGGATCCATATCAACTATATAGGCTCTATACAGCTCTGAGCTTGTCATCTTGCTTGGCTCTGACCCCTGTAATACTCATCTCTACAGAGTTTCTGGTCAGGTAGGAAAGAAAAGAGTTAAGTCAGGAAGTAATAACCAAATGCAAAGGTCCAGGAAAGGATGACAGTAGTGCTGTAATAAAGACAAAGACACGGGGCAAGAAGACAGGCAAGGTTTGCGGGACCCAGTAATGATGGGGCAGGTGAGGGATAAGCTGTGACCTAAAGGAGAAAAAAGCCTGGCTCCGGGAAGAAAAGTTCAAGTGTACTAAGCAAAGGAACCTAGTGCTCAGAGTCACTGAAGAGAAAGTCTGGGGTTCAGTGAGTCAACCTAAAGAGTGGAATCAGAGCAGCAGGAGTGGAAAGGGGTTTGGTCCAGGGCAGCAGAGAGAGCAAGGATCCTGAAGGACCTTCCAGACCATAGTGAGAGGCATACACCTGGACTAGGAAGGTCGGAGGTAAGATGTCACGTACCTATTTAAAGATGGCCTCCGTGGAGAGGACCAAGTCATTATATAATTCACCTACAACTTGAGGAATTCTAAGACCAAAATAGTGAACATTTAAATATCATCTGCAAGTAATTGGGGGATGGGGAGATGGTTCCATCTGGAAAGTGTTTGCCACACAAACATGAGGACCCGAGTTCCGATGCTAGTGTCAGAGAGGTGGAGACAGAACACTCCAAGGACTTCCTGGCCATGCAGTCTAGCTATACCAGCCAAGTTCAGTAAGGAACTATAGATAGATAGATAGATAGATAGATAGATAGATAGATAGATAGATGGATGGATGGATGGATGGATGGATGGATGGATGGATGGATGGACAGATAGATAAATGGATGGATGGATGGATGGATGGATGGATGGATGGAAGAAAGAGAGAGAGAGGAAGGAAGGAAGGAAGGAAGGAAGGAAGGAAGGAAGGAAGGAAGGAAGGAAGGAAGGGAGGGAGGGAGGGAAGGAGGGAGGAAGGGAGTGAGGGAGGGAGGGTTCAATCCCCAGCATTGGGGGGAAAAGACTACGATGAAACATGACTTCCCCCCCCCCAAAGCCACCGGAGCCACACCAACCTGAAGCCACAGCCAAAGCCAGGAAGTTTCAAACCAGCTTTTCCAGAACAAGATGAGGCAGGAAGCGCATTGTGGAAGGGTTGGCAATAGTTTTCATGTGGAAATCACAGCTTGCCAGCAGTGGAGGGCTCCTCAGGCCACCAGGTTGCAAGGTTCTGTGGCTGACTAGAGAATGCAGGCAGGTAGGAAACAAGTTGTTTTTCCTCAAGGATGCAGAAAGATCTGGAAAGAGAAAAGATTTTCCCTGGGTTTTTTTTTTAATTTTTTGTTTGTTTGTGAGCTAGAATTCTAATACACAGCCCAGACAGCCTGGAACTTGTGATCCTGCTGCCTCAGCCTCTTAAATCCTGGGATTACAGGTGTGAGTCACCACACCTTGGTGGTGATGTTTTATGGAAAATAATAAATTTTTATTTGTGATAGAAACAGTAGGCAAGTGTATATAGTTTGCATATATTTCTTTAAAATATTGTTTCTATGTAAATTCCATGTAGACAGCAGTAGAACCTAACAGTAGCATCAAGTTCTCCAGTTCAAAACTCTTGGCCCACATTACCTTCTACGGATACTTGGCTGAACTGAATTTTTTATGAATGGCTCTTAAAAAATGGTTGAGATCACTTGAGCAATTGAAATTTGTAATCGGTGTGTCCCGGCTAGTTTTATCTCAACTTGACTTAAGCTAGAATTATCTGGAGGGAAGGACTCTCAACTGAGAAAATACCTCCATAAGATTTGCCTATAGGCATGCCTGTAGTGTATTTTCTTGGTCAGTGACTGATGAGGGAGGGCCCAGCGCCACTGTAGGTGGTACTACCCCTAGGCTGGTGGTCCTGTGTGCTCTAAGAAAGCAAGCTGAGCAAGCCAAGGAGAACAAACCAGTAAGCAGTGTTCCTCCATGGTCTCTGCTTCAGTGCCTGTCTCCCGGTTCCTTCCTTGAGTGCCTGTCCTGATTCCCTCAGTGATTGACTGTAACTTGAGCGTTGTAAAATGAAATGATCTCTTTCTTCCCAGGTTGCTTATAGTCATGGTGTTTTATCACAGCAATAGAAACCTTGCCTAAGACAAGGTGTATGTGTCAACTTTCCATCGTTATCAAATCCCTAACACAGAACACTTCAGAAGTAAAGAAAGGTTTATTTCGTGCCAAAATCTGACATATATAGTTGTTGTGGCCGGTTGGTGTGGCCTTTGGTGAGTGTGTCTGGAGGGAGAGAACAAGGGAGAGAAGTCCCTCCTCTTCAAGGGTACACACTCAATAATCTAAGTACCTTCTACTAGGCCTCACCCCACAAATGCTCTACCCCCTGTCGACAGGGCCAAGATTCAGTTACAGCGGGCTTAGGGGGAGCACAGTTAAACATTAAACCACACCTACCCTGAAGAAGCCTTGTTTCGGGCATCATAAGCATTTACACCTCCAGAAATAGTCGGTAAACTCTGATGCCCCAAGGGGGCTTGGTTTCTTGAGCCCTTGGCTTGTAAAACGATCACAACTTTGGATGAAATGCTGCACATTGTAAATAATCCTGAAACTCTGGAGGAAGGAGGCCATTTCAGAGCTCCAGTCTCAATTAGTCTCAGTGCGAGCCAATCATTTCAAGCATTAACACCTGGCCTTGGGATGCAATTAAAGGAGAAGCATTTAGGCGCAAACATTGAGGAATTGCCCTCAAAGTAAGATGGCTAAATCCATACACATTTTCCTAAGGGAGTAGGTGAGAGTATATAGGCTTCCAATTCTAAGTACAAAATAATAATAATAAATTAACCCGTGGACCTTAGAAATCAGCCTAGTGTCAGAACACTGAATCATGCTTTTCCTACTTCATTTTTACTGTAACCGACATTTCCCCTTATTGTTCAACAAATAAATGTAAAACAGAAATATGTGTCTCTGATTCATCCTCCACGGGACAGCCAGAGTTGCCGTCCTGGTACAGAGATGTCCATGCATGTCCATGTTCAAACACCGACATCAGGAGCAGAAGTCTCTAGGTAATTAGGGATGTACCAAAAACTAAGCGTGAGGCAAGCAATACAAGAGAGAGAAATGACAGAAGCAGAAGGAAGGTCAACAGAGAGCACCATCTACTGACCACACTTGACTTCCCACCCTGTTCACACTTCCTGCGGGAGAATAATGTCCTTCCCTCTCAACAGGCATCTAGTCACTTGTCCGCTGCTGTGCACTGCTCATCCGCTATGGGCAGAGTGATAAGAGTTTAGATTAACCACCACAGAGCTTAGATAAGCACATGGCAAATGCAGAGAGAGGGCAGGAGAGAAGGCAATTCATTGCCTGGAGTTTCAGTGCAGGCCTTACACAGTAGGTTTTAGCTGGTCCCTGAAGGATGCTGTGCTGTCTTGAATGGCAGAGGAGAGAACACGGTGCTGCTGGGAGCCCCAGGAGATGAAGCTTGCCCAGAAGATAAGGGAAAGGTCAAAAGAGTCTAGGCATCTGAGTGTTCAGGCTGGGTTCTGAAACTACAGGACTCCAGTGGCCTTTAAATCAGAAGGGTCAAGATTGAGCACAGGCCTTGGAGGGGCCAGCTCCATGAAACTCACTTCTCCCATTTGACTCCAGGACACACCCTGAGCCAGAGTCTCCTCTCTTTTAATGGTGATTGATTGCAGACCAGGCATTTCCAGGCTCCTGGTATCTTATTCAAGAATGAAACAAAAGTACACAGGAATTTTAACAGTAGCAAAGTAACTTTGTTCAAACAAAACTGTAGGACAGGGAGATAACACTGTCAAGAGCAACAGCAGGATCACTGATGCGGGAGAATTGTCTGTATTCTGTCAATCATATTTTAAATAAACGCTGATTGGCCAGGCAGGAAGTATAGGTGGGACAACCAGACAGGAAGTAAAGGTGGGGCCAGAAGAACAGGAGTATTCTGGGAAGAAGGAAGCTCTTTCCCCACTCCTGCCCAGGCAACGGAAGAAGCAAGATGTGACCTGCCCCACTGAAAAAGGTACCAAGCCATGTGGCTAACATAGATAAGGATAATGGGTTAATATAAGCTACAAGAGCTAATAAGAAGCCTGAGCTAATGGGCCAATCAGTTTATAACCTAATGCAGACTCTCTGTGTGATTTGTTTCTGGGACTAAATGGTTGGAGGACCGGGCGGGACAGAAACCCCAACAAGCCGACCCTCCTGTTACAGATCACAGGAACAAAAGTACTCAAGGGCCCAGTTCATTGCCTGAGGCTTCTTTCATGGAATCTAAAGGAAGAAGTTTGGTTACCAGGGGTGTAATTTGGGTGGTTCTCTACTTTGATTGGCAGGTTTGTGTTATATAACTTTTCTCTACTGTGCATATTCATTCCCACAATACTTCTGACTTTAACATATTTGCAACCACATGCATATGCATAAGATGCTAAATATAGAGACTTCTCCCTAAATGTTCACTTAAAGGGCATAGTTTGCCTTACTATGAGTGCACCCAAAACTAGTTCAAGCCAAATCAGCATGCCCATTTCTTGTACCCAGACATAACTAGAGTACAACTAAAAACAATCTATGTTCAGTGAGTGTTAAGCAAGGAGAAACTTATTCCATTGTTCACAGTTAGGTGTGCATATAGCTCCGTGCAGGCAGACGTCCTAGGAAGCCAATGCTTCTAAACACAGTGTTCAGAGAGAGTGTGTGTGCATAGTACATGCATGTGAGGGTCTCAGACTGTTAAGTGCATTGTTAAACAAGGGATGTGCCTGTGGGCCAAACCAAGTGGAGTCCTAGTCACTTAATTGTTCCATAGACATGCCTGCCTCATCAGGATATCTAGGGTCACCATAAGAGTCATTTTCTGTTCTGTGTCCATGATTTTATCCCAGAATGCAACAGTATCTCCCACTCTCAGAAACCAAGCTGGGGAGGAGGGTCAGACAGAGAAGACTGAGGGTAGATTGTCCAGACTTCTGCCCCCCAAAGGCCGAAAGCCCGAGTGACCCATGACTGGCAACTGGAATCATCTAGGGTCTGGCTTGGGATAGCACGAAGCCCAGGACAGCTACCTTGAGCTCCTCTAGGGGATGAGATTAGAACTAGAGGCCAATGCAGGGCACAAGGAGTCAAAAGGAAAACATCTGGATTCTCAGTGTCTTTCATAGCACATGGCTGGAGGAGGAAACCTCTCCAAGAATTCTTTGCTATTCTGTGTTTACCGTTTGGTTTTATTTCTTCTTGCAAGGTGCAGGTGTGACTGCCATGAAAACATTGGCAAGCTAGGGCCCATTTACCCCTTCTCAGCCCTAGTGCCACTCAGCGCATAGCTACTTGGGGTTGCCCATCATTCTGGCTCACTCTGTTGCTGTAATAAAGACCATGACCAAACGTAACTTGATGGAGAAAAGGATCAGTTTGTCTTACATTTCCACATCACAGTGCATCACGGAGGGAAACCAGCACAGGAATGCAAGGCAGGAACCCAGAGTCAGGAGCTGAAGCAAGCATGGAAGAACACTGTTCACTGGCTTTCTACTCATGGCTTACAGTTTGCTTTCTCGTATAACCTAGGACTGCCTTCCCAAGGGTAACACCCCCCCCCGCCCCTGCAGTGGATTGGACCCTCCCACATCAATCATCAATCAAAAATGCCTACAGGCCTATCTATGGCTCCCAATTGACACTATATCTTCCCACATGACTCTAGCTTATGTCAAATTGACAAAAAAAAAAAGAAACAGCCCAATTGACCCTTGTCACTTTGACACACAAATACATCACTATTAAACCATCAATAAAATCACCATGTGACCCAGAAATTCCACCCCTAGATATATAACCAAAAGAACTGAAAATAGATTTTAAAGAAAAACTTTCACAGGGAGGGTCTTACAGAATTGTTCACTATATGCAAAAGAGAAAAGGAACTCAAATGCCCATCAGTGGATGAAGAACGAAATGAAATGTGGACTATTCTCCATAAAAATAATGACATTCTGACACATAAGCATGCAAGAACCTAAGAAAATTTTGTGCCAAGTCAAAGGAACCAGGCATTTTAAAATGTATTTTTAAGTGATTTTAAATGGATTTCTGTTGCTGTGAAGAGACACCATGACAACAGCAACTATTCTAAAGGAAAACATTTAATTGGGTGGCTCAGAGTATCGGGGGTTTAGGCCATTGTCCTCATGGCAGGACATGGCAGTGTGCAGACAGACATGGTGCCAGAGGAGCTGAGTGTGCAGAAGGAGGTAGGTCTTGAGTTTGCAGGCAACAGGAAGTGATCTGGGACACTGGGCGGTATCTTGAGCATAGGAGACCTCAAAGCCTGCCCACATACTGATACACTTCCTCCAACAAGACCACACCTACTTCAACAAGGGCTCCTGACAGTGTCACTCCCTAGGAGCTTATGGGGGCCAGCTACATTCAACTACCACAGTGTATGATTGCATTCATAGAAAACATCCAAAATAAGAAAATTACATTAAATCATAATACAGATTGCTGGCTGCTAGGGACCAATGGGGAAATGGTGAGTGGCTACCATGTAGGCACGGTTTCCTGTTAGGTTGTTAAAAATATGTCAGAACTAGATAGCATACTAAACAGACTGCTAAATTCTACAAATTAAGGTGGTTAGAAATGTTGCATAAATGTAATTGAACAAACAAAGAAGACTAAGGAGGGGATGCCTTTGTAGTTACTGTTCCTAATACTCTTAACCACTGGCCTCCTGGATCCCAGGCCCTCAGACCCCTCAGAGGCACACAGGAAGCAGACGGAACACTTCCCAGTGGCTTACTAGTAAGGGAAGATCACAAGCATTTAACACACAAGCCAACTTTACATGCCTTCCCCCAGAATTCCCACAGTCACCCCACAAAGCACATGCTATTCCTAGGGATTAGGGGAAGCCCTGATCCGTTCATCCCACCTCTCTTCATTCAGAAACCACCTCATATGTTATCATCTCAGCAGGGGTCTGGGCCCAAGAGACCCTCTGCATCCCTAAGGACCACCCTGGCTGCTCAGTGACCTAGCACACCTGGCTGCAGGACTGTTTCTCCGGGAAGCCCCAGCTTCCTCTCCTTTGGGAACCATCTAGACTCCCCTACAGCAGGCATGTCCCTGCAGCCTAGCTTGCCTCTGTATTACATTTCTAGTTACTACAGTGTAGGAGTCCATGCACACCAGAACTGGCGCGCCAAGGTGGATCTCAGGCAGTCTGAGGAAACAGGACTCCATGACCTTTCTACTGAGGCCCTGTGTTCTCCTGCTTTGTGTTCAGAACCTCTGTTTCCTCATCTGTAAAATGGGGCCCGCAAGATGGTAAGAATTTACCACACAGTGCGAGAAAATGCCTATTCTCCTTTATTTGAAAGGTATCCATGGGCCAGAGAGATGGCTCAGTGGGTAAAGGTGCTTGCCACCAAGCCTAACACCTTGAGTTCAATTCTCAGGATACACATGGTGGGAGAAAAGAGCTGAGTCTTTTTTATATATTATTTTTTTTTATTGATTTTGATTGAGCTCTACATTTTTCTCTGCTCCCCTCCCTGCCACCCCCCTCCCCTTCAACCCTCTCCCAAGGTCCCCATGCTCCTAATTTACTCAGAATACCTTGTCTTTTTCTACTTCCCATATAGATTAGGTCTGTGTAAGTCTCTCATAGAGTCCTCATTGTTGTCTAGGTTCTCTGGGATTGTGATCTGTGAGCTGTTTTTTTTTTTTTTTTTTTTTTGCTTTATGTTTAGAAACCACCTATGAGTGAGTACATGTGATAATTGTCTTTCTGTGTCTGGGTTACCTCACTCAAAATGATATTCTCTAGCTCCATCCATTTTCCTGCAAAATTCAAGCTGTCGTTATTTTTTTCTGCTGTGTAGTACTCCATTGTGTAAATGTACCACATTTTTTTTTATCCATTCTTCGATTGAGGGGCATTTAGGTTGTTTCCAGTTTCTGGCTATGACAAATAAAGCTGCTATGAACATAGTTGAGCACATGTCCTTGTGGCACGGTTGAGCATCCTTTGGATATATACCTAAAAGTGGTATTATTGGGTCTTGAGGAAGGTTGTTTCCTAATTTTCTGAGAAATCGCCACACTGACATCCAAAGGGGCTGTATCAGCTTGCATTCCCACCAGCAATGCAGGAGTGTTCCCTTTTCCTCACAAC